>CM075810.1:41882771-42094541 GCA_037975025.1 Excoecaria agallocha | reverse complement strand
ATGTGAAAATTTCTATTGGACATCTAAGCACCACAATGCTTGGGAACCCTTTCCCAAGGAAATCATTGAAGGATGATTAACAAAGAAGAAATAAGCATAATTTAGTTGACTGACCTTGTACAAAGTGCCCAAGATAAGAAGATCCAACTGGCCAGCCCCAGACTTTGATATTACTGTAAGATAAAGATCAGTAAAATAAAAAAATCTTTAAACAATGTGATTAAAAAAAAAAAACAAATCTGTAAAAATGGCCCAAAAATCCTGGGCAAAATCTTCTCTACTGATGGAACGAAGTCAACTACTGATTGTAAATATAAATTCAAAGCACCATTACAAGTGAAATGACGCAAAATCCAAGCACAACACTCACCATATTCTGTACTTTCAGGGAAGCGTGAAACATCAGATATATAAGCCACTCTACTCTTTTCACCAAAGAGAAAACCCAAGCAAATATAATCTTCTCCATTGCATCACCTACAGTAAAAAAGAGGCATGAGAAACAAGAGTATATATTAGTGCATGCTTGGGTGTCCACATTTATGTGCATAAAATATAATTTTCAAGAAGAAGAACATTCAGACGAAGTAACTGGCAAAGGCACAAATTTTACGCCCGATGCAACAAATGGTCTCTCACAGTCTTCCTCAATTATCTGCCAGTGCAGCTGTGCTACCCTTCTTACTTCTTGACCTTCTCTTAGTTTTTTTCTCATGAGGTAAGGAAATTTTACAGCAATGCTGTTTCAAAGGTAAAACACGGAGACATATCAAGTAATGTTATAAGTTAGATCAGAATTAACTCAAATAAGTTGAACTAAATCAAAAATGCATAACACTACATTTGTAAGTTTCATGGTTAGGATGTACATATGAAGCCACATAAAAGTTTTCCTCTTAATCAACTGAGCAATTCACTATTTATATAGGCTAACAAAACAATTAAATGGAAAAATTAAAAATTGGGCCGTCCAAGAAACTGCAATCCAAGAGACTGCAAGCTTTAGAAAAATATTTCTGTTTAATTTGCTGATGAACTTTCAATATCTTTATACACTAAAATTTTTGACCAGCGGTTCAAAATGATATATTACATAAGCACAATTTATTAAGCATAACAGAGCAAAATAGGTCATAATTGTTGCACATGCATAGTCTCGAATGCCTACAGAAATGCAACAGCATAACAATGATTCATTAGCTTATTAAAAACCCACATGTGGATGAATAGGAAGGAAAAAATTGTACCTATCCATGGCTGACTGACTGAGGTAAATAGCTGTTGGGTCAATATCATTTGTAGGACTAAAAGGCTGCACAGCACGTACATCATCAAGACCAAGGACTGCATCAGCATGTTCGTGAGTCAAAATAATCTGCAATTCATGAGAAAAGTTAGTTCTAATACTTCAAGAAAGATAGGACCTTGTTATGAAGTAAATACGGAAATAATATTATGTTCAACAGCACAAGAATGCACCACAAATCCAGTTTCAAACTGCACAAAGGAGGAAAAGAATAATAATGAACTTTAACATTAAAATATTTCATGTGAGATGATGAAAACCTCTGCAGCTTAACTTCATAAGTTTTGTTCTTGTAAGGGAAAATTATATGATTAAGCACGAGGAAAAGAAGCAGTCTGGTAAAGCAAATCATAAGATGCAGCTACTCAAGCATGTTAAGATATCTCTAAGAAAAAAGCTACTAATATGTAAGCACTCATGTGACTTTAAAAGATACAGACGTAAAATATATCTTATCGGACAATTGTAGTCAAAAAACAGCAGCAAAATTTTTGGACAGAGTATTATAAATTATGTAGATAGTTGAAGCCTTAATAGGACTAATGCCTTCTAGACTTGCCTTATCAATTTGCCAATTGTGGCTACCTAGACAACCACCAAACAGTTCCCATGAGCTTTTTGTTGCCTAAACATTCCCTTATAATTCTTCCTTCCAACCTAGAAGTTATAACATCAAACAATTTCAATCCTTAAATGTGTCTTATATTAATTGAGAATAATCCTATACCACGCATCAATTCATGCACTTAACATATGGATCTTCACATTTTGGAATGTGAAAACTTGCACCTCCACAATCTGATGGCTCAAAAAGCATTTAAACAAGATGCTTCTATTGCTAAATACAGCAGATGCTGTAAGGCAAAAGCTGAAAACTTAATACTGGCAACAACCATTAGGCAACAGCTGAACATACTCTAACTTTGGACATCTACCTGCACTCAGATTTAGAAAAGAGACCTTAATATTTTAAAAAACAAGTGATATTCCACTGCCTTGTTATTTTCCGTCCAAAACGATATCTTTGACATTCTCTATTTCTGATGATATTTCCCTAATTCTAGCACGATTTATATAGTCAGTACCTTACCCACTTTTCAAATGACAATCTTGTTCTTTTAAGTGAAAACAATCAATACAATTCCTATTTAAAAGCTTTACATTTATTTTGTCCAAAAAAAGGATAAAAAAAATAGTCCTTTTATAACAAATGTCAAGCAGAAATTTTTTATTGATGCATCTATGTGCAAACGATAGATGAAAGATGAATGAGAGCACAATGAAAACACACTTTACTCACAGAATCAACTCGAGGGATCTTGTGAAAAGTAAACCCACCTAAGCACTTGCTCCCTGAACGTTTTCCCTACAATCAATCAATATATAGCTATGTTTGCCATCACTCTGGCAATAATCTATGAGCAGAGACGTATTGCACCTAAACATAAACCCACGATCCCATTATTCACCAAAAATTCGCTCGGAAATGAAGATCTCATTCGCAATTAAATCAAAAACTAACCTGTAATTAGGGTTTTTCTCCGGAGGAATGGAGAGGGACTGGGAGCACACATGGCAGGGCGGATCGGACGGCTGGATCAAGCACATTGCGTTGGGGACGGCGCTGGAACATCCGGTGCCGAGAAAGATCACAGCAGATCTAACGCCGGAATCCTCATTAGCCACCGAGGAAGTGATGCCGTTTTCTACGACACCGTTTTGGAAGAGATTGTGAGAGCCCATGGCAAACGTCTCTCTGGGTGTAGAGAGAACTGGGAGAGACCTGAGTCGCGTTGAGGAAAACGTTTAGCAGGAATATTCTGTGGGCTCTGCATATTTATAAGGGACTCCTCCCGGGAGAATTAACGGTTTTGGCGGTTGCTTCCTGCTTTTGATTCTCATCACGTGGCAACATTTGGTTACGATTCTCTTTTTTTTGTTTGTTTTTTTCCGTGCTTTCTTTTTTCCTCCTCTTTTCATAATTTTTTTCAGGGAAAGTTGTAAAATTGCCAAAAAATAAAATAATTTTGTAAAAATTTTCAGATAAACAGTTTGAGTCCCTAAAACATCTAAGGTCTGTTTATTTACAGAAAATTACTTCAATTTTTCAGAAAAATTTTTCACAAAAAATAAAAAATAGAAATCATATTTATCTTAATCAGTTTTTTAAAATAGAAAATAAAAAATGAATTTTTCAGTTTTTCAAAATAAAGAAAAAATTAAAAAATTAATAAAAGATATTTTTTAAATTTTTTGAATAATCTTAATACACTCACATATATACACATATATGTACATACATACATGTATATGTAAGTGTTTGTATGTACATACATACATAAAGAATATACATGTGTATGTATATGTAGTACATGCATATATACATACATATGGATATGTATATATATGTATGTACATACATACACATACACATACATATGCATATTTATATGTATATATATATATGTGCATATATACACATATATCTGCATATGCATATACATATGCATATACATATATATGTATGCATATACATATACACATACATATATATATATATGCACATACATACATTCATATATATGCACATACATACGCATACACATATATATACATGTATTTGTATGTGCATACATACTTATGTATATGTATGTGTATGCGTATGTATGTACATACATATATATATATACGCATACACATACATGTATGTATGTATGTATGTGTATGTATGTGCATATATTCACATACATATGCACATACATACATACATACATACATACATACATACATACATACATACATATATATATTACATATACATATATATGTGTATGTGTGTATGTATGTATATATATACACATACATATATATGTACATATATACATATACATATGCATATATGTGTGTGTGTATACAAAAAATAAAAACTCCAGTTTTTCATTTATTGATAAATAACAAGTTTTCTAACTTTTATATAGAAAATAAATACTCCAATTTTCTAAAAAATAGAAAATAAAAAATAAAAAATTATTTTCTGTAAGTAAACACACCCCTAATTTATAAATATTGACAATTAACTAGAGCAACAACATTTATATTTTCATATAATTAAAGGGATTTTGTTTAAATATTTATGTGAATTTTTTTGATATTGTAAATTAGGTTGATTAGAATTTAAAAAAAAAACTGATGGCTATATAAACCATTTAATATGTGGAGTAGTTGTCCACGAATTTATTAATCAATTTGTATGAAATTTTTAACTTAAGCCTATTAGAACCAGTTTTGTAAGAATTCTAATCTAAATTCTATCCTTGATTTTGTAATAGTTACGTAATGGTGGAACTTATTGGAACTTAAAATTTTTTATGTGAATCTAGCATATTTCACTATATTATGACTTGTAATGGATAGGCAACTACATATAGCATGAAATTGCCGGAAGAAATATTTGGTAAGTATGACTTTACTTATTGGCCGAATGATTTGTATATGTGGAATGGCATGAAAATAATCACATATGTGAAGAATTTATTCTTTATAAGCTGGCATGAATGCAATTAAAAGCATAATACAGTTAATATAAAATGATGAGAACAAATAATGGTTTAATGATTTTTTGAATTAATTATTTTTATTTTTGATAGGAATATGGATTTGGATGATTTTTTCTGATTCTAATGAGGAAATCAAATAATTTTTGACTATTTTTGTGAACTATAAGTACAATTTTATGTGCAATGATAAATCTAGACCTCAAAAAATTTCAAAATTGACAGGCCACAAATGAGTGGTTGAGGTATTAAATGGTCATCCAATGACATGTTATGATTTATTTCGGATGAATAAAATTATTTTTATTAGTTTATGTGAGGAGTTAAAAGGGAGAACAACATTGAAAAATTCCAAATTTTTAACAGTTCAAGAACAAGTGGCAATTTTTCTTCTCATCATTTGTCAAAATGATTGTCAGAGAGTTGTAGCATATCGTTTTCAATATTCAGCGGACATAATTTCTAAACATTTTCGAAATGAGCTATATGCTATTTGTTCAATTGCTAAACATGTGATTGTTACTCCATCGTTTGATGAAACACCTTAAGAGATTAAAAAAAATAATCCAGACGACTTTCCATTTTTCAAGGTAATGAAAAGTTTTGAATTTTTTTATATATAATTATAGTCAATATTGATTATTAATTGTTACTTTTATGACAGGATTGTATTGGTGTAACACCCCTATTAGAATATTATTTTTCGATGCAAAAATTAGCAGTAAACGGTAAAAAAAATTTTCAAACTTCAATCACTGCCAGACAACTTTGATATAATTTAATATTACTATTCAATTTACAAAATTTCGGCAACACAACGTTTAGAACTTGCTAGCCTCTTGAAAAATTCAAACAATCTACACAGCCTCTCAGAGGCAAAACAAATCATATCATATAGCAATATATATTTTAGACAATCAATCACATACCAATAATAGTCATTTACAATTCATTGACTGACATTCTCCAAACATAACAATATTTATCATTTAACAAACATTAACTTCAATACAATTCAGTTCTATACTCTCACTGTCTAAGTATATACATGCCATAAATACTAAAAAAAAAAATTACAACTAACTTTCTTCATCTTCGAATTCTGCTTCTCCGTGTATCAAGCTCCTGCAACACTTTAGAACCTGCATGCAATAAACACTGCATACTGAGCACTATAAATGTTCGGTGGTGGCTACTAATCCTAGAATTTTTCAATTAAAATATAATTATATAAATTATGCAAACTTTTAATTTCTTTAACTCTATTTTTATTATTTAACAACATTTTTGGTAATCGTTTTACTTTGATCTTATATTTTTTCAATTTACTTTACACTACTTTCGTTGTGATTCGATTACAGATTGACTTTTACTTTTACGTTTCTTACGTCTACCCTTACTTATCTTTTGTCCTATACTTTTGAATCACTTGATGCGGTTGTCGTTTCATTTAATGAGTTACATGGGTACTCATGTCTTTAATGAAATTTTTTTTGTTCCTAGTTCTATTAGGTAATTCAAATATAATTTTCACTATTTATTGTTTTAATTCACTTTGGCCTTTTCAATAATTCGTGCTGGAAATTCCAAGGCTTGTAATCTTTATTGCAAAGTGATGTAATTATTTTGGAACACTCTGCATACAAATCTTTATTTTCTTTGCTTTTTACAAATAAACATTTTTCATTTTAACTGAACAATCGTTTGTTTTTTGATCACTTTACTTTTCATTTAATCTTTACTTCCATAATTTTATTATTTAATAATATTTTTAAGCTTAAATACAGTATTGTCATTTTTGACTTTAAATACATAATTAGCACTATTTTTCGAACTTTTCATTTTTTTAAATAATAATTGGTACACAAATTACCAATTCATTCTCATTGGTCTTTTCATAAATATTTTATTTTTATAAACATTTTTTTTCATTCTTGCTCATTAATTACAATCTTTGGGAACAATTTTGGTCTTATCCCAAAATTTTCATTTTCTTTCAATCAAGTTCTTTTTCATTTATAGCATTTGCATTCAATTACTTTTACACTTCTGATTTATTCTTTTCAATGTGTCCCTAATGCAATATGACAGGACTCTAAAAAAGAATATACGGGACATGGATCCAAAGGCCCCACTGAACAGATAGAGAAATGATCTCGGAAGATCAAGTCCCACGGAGTAGAAAACAAATGCACTTTCACTTTCACTTTCACTTTCACTTTATACTGAAGTTATGAAGATCAAAGATCCTATCCATAGCAAAGCAAGTCGCCATGACTTACACCGCGGTAGAAGATATCCCTATGGCTAGCCAATTATATCTTGAATAAGAATATCACTACTTGACTATTGCTAAGGGAAAAACAGTCAAAAACTTTCGGAATGATTTTCAAACTTTCAATAATTTTAATTTTTTTTCTTTTTCTTATCACAAAATATCTTGTCAATTGCACTCTTTTTAGTATTTTTGACTATATAGTAACTTTTTTTTTACTTTCTCTTTTCAATTACTTTGTATTGTCGATCACTTTTTGTGAATTATTTTACAATAATTCAATCTGAACGCTTAATACTTTTCAGACATAAAACTTTTCAAATCACTTACTTTTAGCCAAGTATACTTTTCATACTTTTATACACTTGGGTAGCGTTTGTTAAATCGACCCAGATAAGAAGTTTTCAGATAAAATTGGAATACTTTCCGAACCAAGATATGGAATAGTCAAGATAATACTGGAAAGCATTCAGAAAATTTTTTCCAATCATTTGTTAAATTTTTTGGAATGAATTAAAAATAAAATTTCTTCAATTTTTTAGTTATTTTTTTATCTTGAAAGATCAAGATATGCATATCTTGACCCAATGTCAAGATATGCATATCTTGAAATATCAAGATATAGGTAGAAAAAAAAAATTTTGTGGGATTCATTTTTTTAACAAACGCTTGGAAAGGTCGGAAAAATTGGAATGATTTTATTTTCTTTCCAT
Organism: Excoecaria agallocha; assembly: GCA_037975025.1. NCBI lineage: Eukaryota > Viridiplantae > Streptophyta > Magnoliopsida > Malpighiales > Euphorbiaceae > Excoecaria > Excoecaria agallocha. The sequence continues at coordinate 42,086,693 of CM075810.1, read as the reverse complement.
TCCAACCTTTCCAAGATTAACAAACACTACCTTGGTGAATTATATTATTATAATTTTCCATTTCTTCTTTTTCTCTAACATTTTACACTTTATGAATTATTACTTATAATTCAATAATTTACTTTTAAATTCATTTTATCTTCTTTGACTTTAAAATAATTTTCTACTTTATCGGTCTGAATTTGACAATTGATCGGAATTCGAAATACTTTTATATGTACTGTGAATTATTTATAATAATTCACCATTTTTATTCAAATTATGAATTATTTGGTAATAATTCAATACGGTTAATTTATTTACTATACTTTTTATTTTCTGAAAATTTATCATTTAATCTCTTCATTTTCTTTATACGAATTGTAAATTAAATTAAATTAATTTACCAACTTTTAATTGTTTATTGAATTATTTCTCAATAATAATTCAATATTTCAATTAAGCATATTCCATATCTGCTTTCTAAATTATTCCCATAAATCACATAAATTTCATCAAAATTTATGTGAACATTGTTATTTAATTATGGTCATTTTTTTTACACATTTTATGAATTATTTTACCATAATTCATCATATACGTATATACATTCACCTAAAAATTTTCTAAAATTTTCATAAAAATATATGAGCAATTCATTTTATGCTTATTATTATTTTATAACATAATTAACAAAAATTCACTATTCTTATCAAATTCATTATTCAATAAATAATCCAAACATATTCATATAAAACTCTATAATTTTCGTAACAATTTATAGACATATTATTTTATTTTCTCTATCAAATTATGACTTAATTTGATTAATTTACAACACAATAATTCATTTCCTTTAAAATTTTTTTTTAATTCATAAAGAAAATTTCTTAATAAATTTTCTTAATTCAATTTATACATTATATTATGCTTAATTAAAATTTAATTGAACAATTATAACATTAATTTCAATTTTACTCAATAATTCAATATTTTTTCTTAATAAATTTAAAGAAAAAATTAAAAGATTTTGTAGTGACATACCTTAACGGTCGAATTCGTTTCGATTTTCTTAATAATTTGTTCGTCGGAGCAAGCCGGAGGTTCGCTGGAATCTCGCCAGTGATAATCTAACACTGCTACCTTGTAGATCGGGATCCCTTGATTTCATTTTCGGTGGTCACGCGCTCAAATGTTGTCATGGTTGGCTAAAATCTGCACTTAAGTAACCCGTCAAATCCATTTTCGATCTATCAATCGCCGACGTTTGAGAGGCGATGGAGTATACCGGAAGACTCACCACACTGCTGGGAGTCAGCCGGTGGTAACAGAATCACCGTCGCCGTCATAGATCTCCAAAAAAATAAGAAAAATCGATTGAAAAGAAATAAGAGAGAAACCGAACAATTAAAACGCCATTACGGGGCCGAATGCCTGTAAGAGGGAGATGGCACGCTGCTCATCTCCATCGTAGTGGTGGCCGACGGGAGGTGCGGCCAACGGTCCTTCCTTTTCTTTTTCTTTTCTTTTCTTTTTCTTCTTTGGCGTCGTCACTGCACTGCATCCTTTTTCTTTTTTTTTTCTTCTTTCTTTCTTTCTTTCTTTTTTTACTTTCCTTATACCAAGTTTATGGCCATTTCATTTTGGCCAAAATCAATTGTACCGACTTCTTTTTCTTTTTCTTCTTTTTTTTTCAACTCATCTTTTTTTTCTTTACTTTTCTTATCTCTTATTTCTTTTCTTTTACCAACTTTCTATGGCCATTTATGGCCAAAGTCGGTTGCTTTATTTTTTTTACATATATATATATATATATATATATATATATATATATATATATATATATATATATATATATATATATATATATATATATATATATATATATATATAATTTCACCACTTTGGCTCCTGAAATTTTTTTCTCATTTTCAAGACTCCTATTCATTTTAAAATCAATTCCATAATTTTTATCACATAAAAAAATAGGTGGAACACAAATTTTTTACTGAATCGGAGTTCGTTATTGATCTGATTTAAATTTAGCAGTCTGATTCGACAACTGTCGATGTCACCGAAAATTTAAATTCTTATCACCAAAATATTCTACACAAAATTTAAGGTAGAGCTATAAAATTTGGCAATATTTGGAGTTCATTTACTATTTTTATAAATTACACAAAATTAAGTCACCTTCTTTACTAGGAAAATTGATTCGCTATATTTTTCGTATTTTTGACTTTTCGAGGCCTATTTGACCTCAATTTCACTTCAAATTTCAAACCCGGACTCACCATGACCAATTCTTTCCAACGGTCTAATAAAATATTTTTGACTTTCGAGTATACTTTTCAATCTGAAAAATACTATTCACTATCGAAAAATACTATTCACGACTAACCCAGTGTTGAGGCCATTACAATTGGAGCTATAGATAGTACACACACTTCTGCATGAATTTCAATCAATCAGCAAATTTCATAATGTGGGAAGAAAATAGTCCCTACACATAATATCATGTGTGCTTGCTCATTTGATATGCGATTCACATTCATCATGACTGGTTAGGAAGGAACGGAAAATTATTCAAAAATTTTCTTAGAATGTATTTCTAATCTAGCAAATAAATTCTCTATGCCTACACGAGGTAAATATTATCAGGTTGATTCAAGGTATCTAATATGCCTGAATTTTTTAGTTCGTACCGTGGAGAATATTATCAATTACGTAATTACATAGAATGATCAAATCAACAAGGTCCAGAATAATTGTTTAATTATATGCATTCTTCATTATGCAATGTCATAGAATGTTATTTTGGAGTTTTGAAAGCACGTTTTTTCATCCTTAAGGATATGCCCCCATATAACATAAAGCGGCAAAAATATATACCTCTTGCCTGTTGTATGATTCATAACTTTACTAGAGTGAACGGAAGTATAGACTCTTTATTTGTAGAATATGCAAATGAAAATATTATGCTTAGAGATGATCAACACAACAACGAAGCTAACACTTCAGAGTTACGGGGAAACTGTCAACATTAATGCAAGTCAACTTATCAAATGAACAATACTCGAGATGGAATAGCGCAGAGATTGTGGTTGAATTATAATAATTGACATTTATATTCTTTTTTCTTAAAATAATATTTATTTATTTTTTTGTTATGATGAATTTATTAATGGCAATAAATTATAAATTATAAATTTCATTAAATATATATTATTCAATATTAATAATTAAATGATATGTAATATCTATTTATGGGTACTAAAAACATTATCATTAAAAATTAAGAGAACATTTTTAAATTTACAAAACAGTTTTTGAAAAATAAATAACAAAAACTAAAAATAGTTTTTAGATTTTCAAAAACAAAAAATAAAAAATGTTACCAAACGCACCTTAAGCTTTTGAAATCAGAGTACATGATTTTGTTCATATCAATTTGAGGTTAAATTATCAATCCAAAAGTCCTTAGATGAGCATGGAATTGTTACTTTTGAGTATGGTCAACCTAGAAAGATTAGCTACTTTGTTAATTGGCTAAGGTTGCGGCAATAACTAAGAAGTAGTACAAGTTAATGTACCCTGATATTTGGCTTTGATTTTTTTGAACCTTCAACCATGTGTGTTCTCAAGTTAATTGTTGTTGTACTCACTTAGAATGTAATCAATGCTACAATTATCGTTATAAAAATTTACTGATTCAAGGCTATCAGGCTCTTGTTACTTATTATCTCGGTATTTTTTTGTAAGTTTGAGAAATTGTTAGTGCGTTAAGTTTTGGTGTCAACATTGTTAATTCCTATATATGGTAATAACGAGCCAATAAATGTCTGCAGTCATCCTTGCATTCTAATCTTAGTTGATCCAATTGAGAACCTGACCTATATTACCAGCTTAATCTAGGAAAATTTGAGTTAATTGGCATTTTTGAGTTTGGCTGCTCGTGTAAGGCTCCAATGTACACCCTAGAAGGATTTGAGTACCTTTAGGGTACCTTAGAAAAGTAATACAAAGATTTAAATGCTTTGAGAGTAGTAAAGGACCTAAAGAAAATTTAATTTAATGACCAAGGACAAAATGGTGACTTTGTATTAAGCAACATGTGTGTAAATTTAGAGAGAATGTGTTATTTAGGGACTTAATTGAAAAGTGAAAGTGAAATTTTTGAGGTAAAAGTGTGAAATTAGAAGAGAGAAGGGCTAAATAGCAATATAGAAAAAGAAAAGAAAAGATCTTGCAAGAACTAATCAAAGGTTGGCATGTGTCCCTTCTAAATAACTTTTGAAAATAAAGAAATCTATAGATATTGAGAGGTGGTGGCCGGCCATCTCAAACCAAAAAGGAGAACAACTGTTTCCTCTCTCTCAAATCATTTTTCTCATGGTTGCTTAAAAAGGGTGTAGAGTGAAAAGTTAGGTTTTGGCCAAACAAAGGTAAAACTTTCTTCTTTTCTACTTCTTCTTTTGGTCTAAGTGTAAGAACTTGAATTGATATAGTAAATAAATGTTTTTTTGTGGAATCTTGGGTATGGAGAAGAAGAAGAAGTTATTAAGAGAAAGGAAGAGAAGATAGAAAGGAAGAATGAAGGAGTAGCTAAATAAGGTATGGTAACTCTTCATAGTTTTTGTATGTGTTTGCTATGCATATGGTGTTAGTAATAAGATATTTGATGTTATAACATGTTATTATCATGAAACATTGAGGTTAAACATAATGGAAAATCGAAATTAGGAAGCTCTCTTCAAGATAGTGAAAACTGTTTTAGAGTTCACAGGACCAGTCAGCACTATTTTAATGATATCTTGAGTTATAGTGATTGGAATTGAGAAATTCCAGTTGATAATAAACTAGACTCATAGATCTTCATTTCATGTGAAGAACACTAAATCTGAATCAATTTTTATGATAGAGAAAAATAGGCTTGAATCCGAGTCATGATTGTTGCCTCTGTCATTGGGAGCAGTCTGTGATTTTTAGTGAATATCTTGAGATTTAAAGCTTTTATTTGAGTGATTTTTGATGTTTTGGAAACTAGACATATAGATCTACAACTTTTTAAAAGGAAGTTTTCCCTAAAAATAACGTTTTGTAGGCTAAAAACGACATAGAAGTTGAGATAAAAAAATCTGTCTCTAGGTGGTTTGGGCCTCACGATTACTAAATTTTTCATAGTAACCGTGAGGTACCCCAGTTTTCAGTCCAGACCCTAAAGAATACCTACCTCACGGTTACTAAGCTTTTCATAGTAACCGTGATCCCTTTGAAAAGTATAGAACACGGTTATTACTCATCCGGTAATGACCGTGAGGTAGTCTGGCATAGTCCAGACCCGAAAAATAATTTTGGTCACGATTACCATGAATTTGATAGTAACTGTGACCCTTATGTCATGTCTTGGACCACGGTTACCATGATTATGGTAGTAACCGTGACCCTTCTATTTCTCCTAAAAGTTAAATTCAAGCCCCAAATGATAACTAAAGCTAATCTAAATGTTTCTAAGCATAATTAACGTATTCTAATCATAAGAACAAGGATAAATAGGGATCCTATAAGGTAAAACAACTTAATAACCTATATAAGAAAAGTAAAGTATATTATATGCATACTTAAGATGTCACTTGATTAAGATATGTAATAACATACTTGACTATGAAGGAAATACAAATAGTCATAAAGATTCTTAGTGGTATTATAGTTAAAGAAAGTAAATCCACATAAAGGTTAAACTGTAATAAGTCATTAATGTTTAAAAGATACATTCCTTTAAGTATAAGAGATGCCTATACATATATATGTATATAGACATGTTAGATAAAGTATATGGTTTATGAATGAATGATTATACTTACAAATGTCTAAATAGAAATTACTTATGTTATCATATAAACCTTATAACTATCTGTTATTGTGTTTAAGTAAGAAAGTTGAATGATAATATATTAGCATGAGCATGCAATGATATGTAAATGTTTTAATGACATGATATATAAATGTGTTTATAGTCACTCAATACATTTCAATACATGAAATGATACACGAGGGCTTATTAGAGCCCATAGAAATGAATCAATATATATATATATATATATATGAATACTTGCTTTTATATATGTTCGTGGAAATGAATTATAGACAAATAAGACATATATAGAGGAAGATAAAGAAGTTAAAATAAACAAATAAACCTGTCTGTGTCTATATCTAGGTTATGGATAGATAGACATGCCTATAAGGGTACCTTGCAGCTGCTATATGTTCGACCCCTTTTGGATCCCCATGATTTGACCTTATATAGGTCCCTATGATTTGACCTCACGTAGGTCCCTATGATGTGACCTCGTTTGGGTCCACTTGATCGGTCAGACAGTACAATACAGTTTCGTAACTTCGGATACTATAGTACAGTATCACCCATTATCCACTCCTTTAAAAGGTGCAGGCTTATTACAAGAAATAAGAGTAGCATCATAAAAGCTATACAACAGAAATGTTATAATATTTATGCAACTAATAATACTTAAAGAATTGTATGATGATACGTTTTAAAAGTATGTATATAACATAACTATATAAGTGTTTTAGCATCACATGCAAGAAATTTATTATTGCAACTACATATTGTTTTGTTAAGGTAAATTGAAATAAATGGATAAGCTTTCGTGCTTATCTAATGATCCAATATTAATTATGTTGTGAATACCTTTTCTCTATTGTTATAAGGTTGCATGCTTGATACTGAATAATTAATGTATAAACTGTCTATAATTTAGGATTATGGCATTTAATGACTAGATAGGCTTTTAACTTATACATTTACAACTTAAATATGTAAATGAGCTAAGTTATAAGAAAGGAACAAGCTATTATCCTAGCCTTTCAATATACCAGAATTAATATGTAAAGATAAAAGAATAGCATGCTAAGGATAATAACATCAAGGTTATTTATAATATATATAATAGCAATAGTAGGGTAACCTAAATGTTTGTATATTACAAAAGCATATTAGTTAGAATAAATGCTTATAGAACAAATCAGTAGTATTATAAGTTTATCATTTATTAGTCGTCATTATCTTATTACCTGTTAAGTTGAATGCCCATATGTCTGCATGTTATTAATGACTTCTGTGAGAGGTCATCTCCATGATTTTTGCTTTGTTCCCCACTAAGCTAGTAAGCTTAGCACTGGTGTTTATCCGTGTAGGTACAAGAAGATAGAATTCATTCTGGAGGGACAAATTCTACTATTGCAAGGCCAACCACTAGGATAGGAAAGGTTACAATATGGAATCGTATTATATGTTTATATTTATTCTTGTAATTAGAGTATTGTATTAAATAAATCATAATGTAAAGAACAATGTAATGTATTTAGTAACCTTATTAAGATAGTTTCTCAGTACATCATAGCATATGCATATGTTCAGACAGTGTTAGTCAATAGAGCAATAACAAGAATAATTATCCTATGTAAGTAAATGTATAAGAAGGTAGATAACATGGGGGTTTAGTATGGTCCTTACAGCTTGTCTCTATAAATTCAAATTACCAATCTTGTAGCTTGTGTAGATTTTTCGATTTTGTAGATCAAAATGCCATAAGAATTTTAAAAAGAGATAAACCCATGCAAAGTAAAATGGACCAAAGCCTATAGGCAGCTGCATGGAAAAAACATAACACGAGTTAGAAGACTTTCTTTCTTCATGTAAAATACTGAGAGTTTTGGCATTGTATTTCAGCTCTAATTCCTTAATGTTACAGAGATGTGTATATATATACACGGATACAAAGACAGATAAATACAAAATGGGATAATAATGAAATATAACATATATCCCTTAAATCCCCTTCAAGTCGATGGGTTTCTTGAATATAAAGATAGTTTCGAAGAAGAAAGAATCGATCAGCACCGAAAGGCTTGGTAAAAATATCGGCTACCTGACCATCAAATGGGAGAAAATGTATAATCATTGTACCCTTAGTAACTAATTACCAAACAAAAGGATAATCCAATTCAATATGCTTTGTCATGGAACACCAGATTCCAATTGAGATAAATAGCCCCAATGTTATCACACCTCATGGTGATTTGACCCATGTTAAAAAAATCAAGTTCATGCAACAGGGATTTAATCCATAAAAGTTCAGCTGCCGTATTTGCTAAGGCCTTATATTCACTCTTAGTGCTAGAGCGAGCAATGGTGGGTTATTTCTTTGCTCCCCAAAAGATAAGGCTATCTTCGTAGCCTCTAGTGGACTCCTATCATCGGGATAGCCACCCCAATCAGCATCGGAGTAGCTTTATAACTTGGTTGTAGTGGAGGAAGAAAGAAAGAGATCGTGTCTACTTATACCCTATAGATACCATAAGAGTCCTTTAACTACTTCTTAATGGACTTCAGTTGGAGTATGCATAAATTGATAGAGTTTGTTGATCGAGAAAGATATGTTCAGCCTAGTCAAAGTGAGATACTGAAGTGCCCCAAAAATCTATCTATAGTTCATGTCATTAGATAGAGGTTGACCCATTATTTTGGATAAGTTGGGAGTTGTTGTCGTGGGTGTAAGATAAGATTTTTCTTGAAGGAGGTTAGTGCGCTCCAACAGGTCATAAATGTATTTGGACTGTCGAAGCATGAGGCCACCTAATGTATGGTCAATCTCAACACCCAAGAAATATGCCACACGTCCCAAGTCTCTAATGGAAAATTCCACCTTCATAAAGGATATAGTATTTTGAACTTCAGCCAAGGAAGTACTTGTAACTAGAATGTCATCAACATAACAAAGAACATAGGTGGAATAGGCGATAGTGAGTTTAAAAAAAATAAGTTATCAGAACCCCTTGGCAACCAAGAAGTTATACAACCGAGTAAACCATTCCTTAGCTAGGAGCTTATTTTAGCCCATACAAAGACTTGCAAAGGAGGAAGACATAATTAGGCTGACTAGAATCAATAAAGCCTGGTGGTTGTTTCATGTAAATAGTTTCTGTCAAATGACCATGAAGGAAGGCATTGAAAATATCCAGTTGATGGATTGGCCATTTATTAGAGGAAGCAAGTGTAAGATTGTGTGGATTGAAGTTGCCTTCACCACAGGACTGAATGCTTCTTTGTAATCAACCCCCAAGTTCTGAGTATACCCCTTTGCCACAATATGAGCTTTATACATTTCTACAGAGCCATTTGTCTTGCTTTTAATTTTGAACAATCATTTACACCCAATGACATTAAAACCTGATGGTTTAGGCACCAAGAGCCAAGTATTGGTGTCTAGTAGTACCTGAATTTATTTGGTCATAACATCACACTACACTGAAATTTTTTTGGCTAAGGTATAAGATGGAGGTTCAATTTAAAGATAATCAACGAAAAAAAGTGAGTGAGTGAGGGCATGATACTTAGGTGGTTTACGTAACTCAGGATATCTAAGTTGAATGGGATGTGTCTTAGACACATGTTGAGGTAAGAGTGAGCAAATTTCGATTTCAATCGAAAAACCGAATTGACTAATTTTTTAATTCGGTTCAATTTTTTGTTTTAAATTTTAGAAAATTTTGATTTTTTGGTTCTTTTTTAAAGAAAAAAATCGTAGAAAAATCAAATCGAACCGAAATTTTGTATAATTATATATTTTTTATTTTTTAATTAAATAATTATTTTATACATGTAAATTATATTATTTTGAGTTGTAAATTATATGAGTATATTTATCAATTATTAATACCTATTTTTTAGATGATAATTTAGAACTTTGAAGATTACATTGAAAATTGATTAAATGAAAAAAAATTATTTAACGGTTTTGTTGTATTATTTATTATATAGTTTGGGATTGTATCTTTAATTTGAACATTTATTTTGTACAATTTAGATGTTTTTACTTTAGTATATTATGATTTATAATTTTTTTATAATTTTTAGAAACAATTTTTTTATTTTTAAAAAAAATTAATTTTTGATTTTTTGATTAACCGAACCAAATCGATCAAAAATTTTGGTTTGATTTGAATTCGATTATTCTATAAGTTCGGTTGATAAAATATTGAAAGTTTAATTTTTATTTATTTCGATTCGGTTCGATTATTGAATCGAACCGACCATTGCAAGGGCTAGGTTGAGGTGTGTGTGTGAGTGTAGGAGAGAGAGTGGTTGGGGATAATATCGATTGGGCTGATGATGAAAAGGGTGTGGATCTATTTAGAGGAGATGATGAAGCAGAGAAGGTAGGAGTGGATAAAGGCACAGGATTAGAAGGAAAAGAAGGCATACCTGATGAGAAGCAGAGGTGAACTTGGGCTGGAGATCTCGGGATGATAGCTCAGCAAATAGGAATCTGGACTCATCAAAGTGAACGTGCTTAGCTATGTAAATTTTTTCATTTGATGGATTGAAACATAGGAAACCTAAATGAAATTTCAACTTTCCTAATTAGACATATGGGGTACTACGAAAATCAAACGTGTGTTTGTTGTAGGGCTAGAGAAGAGGGTAGATGGTACAATAAAAAATTTCAAAGTTTGCAAAATCTGGATTCCTGTTAAATAGTCGAAAATATAGAGAAGTATTTTTTAGAGAAGGAGATGGCAAACAGTTAATTAAATTCACACTTATGTTAACAGTATAGCTCTAAAAATGTAAGGGAACTTTAGAGTGAGCAAAATGAGGGTGGTGTCTATGATATGTCTAATTTTTCGTTCAGAAATACCATTTTGCTCATGAGTGTGTAAGCAGGCAATAAAATGCATAATACCAAATTTTCAAAAATATTTAGAAAATTTCTGAAACTCACCACCGAAATTCAACTGAAATTGTTTGATAGTGCAATTAAATTATTAGTGTACCATCGTTTGGAATTCAAGAAAATTTTTAAACACATCGCTTTTAAATTTAATGCAGTAAATCCAGGTGAATCTTGTAAACTCATCAACAAATAGGATAAAATATTTTTGATTTAAGAAAGAATCAACAAAGGCAGGACCTCATACATCAGAGTGAACAACCTTAAAAGGAGCAATGCTACTCCGAACAATAGGAAGTAAATTGTGTTTGGTAAATTTGCCTAAATGACAAGAGGAGCAGTGTTTATTAGAAGAAGAAAACTATAAATTATTCGAATGCAAGACATGAGAGGTAGTACGTTTATGACAATGTCCCAACTGAGCATGCCAAGTATCAAAAGAGACCATCTCCCCAAGAAATGCTTGCTTCAGCTCAGGTGGTAGCATGTACAAACTTTCATCACTCGGGCCTCTCAAGAGGATGTCATTCGTCACTTGATCCTTTATCAAAAAATAAGAAGGCCAAAATTCAAAGAAACAATAGTTATCTTTAGTGAATTTTTGAACTAATAATAATGACTCAGTAATTTTAGGTACAAAAAGAACATCATTTAGGTGAAAACAAGAATAAAAAGAAGTATCAGTGTAAGTGATGGGCATACCTTGACCATTACCTACTCTTATGGTGTCTTGATCATGATAAGGTGTCATGGTGTGCAACTGGGTGTGATCTATAGTCATATGGTGAGTAGCTTCTGTGTCGGGATACCAAGATCGTGCAGGAATAGGCACCAATGGTGGAGGTGAATAATAGGCAGGAGCTTAATAGTCAGTAGTTGGACTCTATGTCCAAGCTAATTTGGCTTGCCATCCATAGGAACTGCTAGAATGAAAAGATCCAGACTGGTTATTAAAATTTCCTGGTATGTGTGGCTCATACTTGTGTCTACAGCGATCAGCTGTGTAATTTCTAAAGTTGCAGATTTGACAAGGTCCACGTTGGCGATGTTGATTAGAAGACTTGTTACCTTTTGTGTTGGCAAAGGTAAAGGCGGTTGGAGGTGGGGGGTCCTTGAGCAACTAGAGCAATTGGAGGTTCCTGGAAGCTTTTCAACAAGACTTCATGAGCAATCAAATTACCATACAATTGATAGAATGATGTAGGTGGTGATTGAAGAGCAAGAGTAGTAATAATGGAATGATATTCAGTCCCAAGATTGCGAAAGATTATGGCATTGAATTGAGATGTCAAAAGGGGTGCACCCGCAGATGCAAGCTCATTAACTAGAGCTTTGGCATGTTGTAAATAGATGGCAACTCCAGTGTCGATCTTCTTGAGTTCCTGCAATTCAATATGATTCTGCAATTAATGATTTTGAGAGACAAAACCAAAGGCATTGGCTAATGCTTGCCATGCATCATAAGCTGTCTCCACACCTACAACATAAGTGAAAACTTCTTCAGTTAAAGAGGCAAAAGCCATGTTAACAAAGTTTGATCCTTTTTAAACCAAGATTCGTAATCTGGATTAGGAATAGAGAAGGTAGGGTCAGTAAGAGAGGGAATTGTGGTGGGAAGTTTTTTTATGGATTCATCAATATGACCCATGAGGTGATGACAGTGAAGAATAGGAAGAAATTAAGTTTGATGGTAAAGGCATGATTAGTGGAAAAGGTTTGAGAGTTTTGTATTGTAGGATTATTGGCCACGCTTGGGATCGGGTTGGTGATTAAAGTTGAAGAGGTGGGATTGGGTGTATTTGTCGAAGGTGAGACAGGGGATGGAAACTTAGGGGAAGATGGATCTGCAGGAGATGAATTGTTAGATAATGTCGAGGATATGGAGAGATTTAGGTTAGCTCTGATATCATGTAAAATACTGAGAGTTCTAGTATTGTATTTCAGCTCTAACTCCTTAATGTTACAGAGTTGTGCATATATACACACAGATACAAAGATAAATACAAAAAGAGATAAATACAAAATGGGATAATAATGAAATATAACATATATCCGTTAACAGTAACGTATATCTCTTAACACTTCACTCTTTTATACATTTTTAGATAATCATGTGATTTATATACTTCCATGTGCTCAATTGACAAAACCTTGAGAAACTTATTTCATATTTTGGCTTATGTTTTTTCTTCCTCGCCAGGATTCAACCTTTGAGTTTGAGCGAGAGGAATAGGCCCAAGAGATATGACAGGAATCTTGCTGAAAATACTTTGAAGGCTATGAAGAAGATAGTTAAAATAAGAGCTGGACGGGAAAGTGAACACATAAGGAAGAGGTTCTACACAAAGTCCATCCTTATTATTATCATTAAAAAGAAGCTAAAAGATGTTCTTGTGATTATTACAATGGATATTTGATAAATTGAAAATCTGCAGGTTGAAGGGCAAGAAAAACAAAGAGCAGAAAGAAGCTCAGAAGGAATTGGAGCAGGGTATCCACTTGGTCAAAGCTCCTGCTAGTCTTCAACCAGAGTCATCTCTCACATTACCAAAGATCATGGTTAGTGTCCGCCAACAGCAAACCGAGCAAAATCAGGCAACGGAGGAGTGACCTTGTTACCAGTTTTCACAGTTTTGCTTTATTCCTAGCACCTTCAGTCTTTTTCTCTTCGAAAAAGGTTCTCCTTCCCTGCTTTTCCTTCGCTGGTGTCATTTGTGATAGCTTTCCATTAGGTCTATTTAGATAATAGAGCGGCTTAATATGTTTTTGTGCATTTTGTGTTAAACATGGTGCGAATGTTGTGTTGGATCTTAGCTTATCGCCATTGCTGTGGAATATGTTTTCATTGTGAGGTGCCCATTGATGGAGAAGAGAGAGCTCAAATTTTGTACCGTGGCCATTGTTTCATCATTTATGAACTTTTTAATTGATAGTGGATCTTTAATTATTTGCTAATTGTAACTTAGATGGCTTCATGAATATGAATATGAATATAAATTTCATAGCAAGAGACATTGTTGATCAGCTGATTCGGTCTCCATCTAAAGGGAACAAAGGAAAACGCTGGTTTTATGCTGGAGTCACCTCCTCCATTTTACTAAATTGTGTCCCGCAAAGCTAATTTCCTCCCCACAATGCAATGGAGGATCCTCCTTCTTTACCTCGTGAACTTTTATTTTCACAGAGCCCAATTTAGAGGCCTCAGACTTATCTTTGTATATATGGCACATAATACAAAGGTGAGACAGGCACTCCTGTCTCACCTTCAGGATCGTTTACAGTACTGTTTGGTATGTTATTTACAGTTTTGTGATCTCTGATCTCTTCCTCTATTTCTTCTCTATGTATAATGATATAATTCATGCAAATTTCTCTAGACTCAGTGAAGCCTGAGATAGGACTAAGTACAAGCTCAAACATGACAAAGGCATCTGACATCAATGTGATAGTAGAGTTTACAACGCCAGTTTTTGGCTTTGAGGAGTCGATGGTAAAAGTGCAAGGAGGGAAACTTACAAGGCAGGTGCATAGGCGGCTTTTGTTGCTTTTCTTACCATTGTTCACAAGAAGTAAACGCATCATAATTTCTTACTGCATGAACATAAAAGCTTAGCAAGAAAGCTTTAAAAGTAGCTCAAATACATCAAATTTGACTTCATCTAGGTTCCGGGAACTTTCCAGAGCTCTGTACTCATTCAATGTCCTAGCTGAAACTCAGAGCATGGTGTTTGTCAGTGTTCCCGCTGGGAAAGCAAATGACATTTCAGGAAACCAGAATCTAGCATCTAACCAACTTGAAGTGAGACACTGTAAGAACATTCTTCTATTTGAATCATTTTCTTCTTTTGACACAGATTGTTCGTATATTGGAAATTCTTTAATAGTCTACTGATCTATGTGCTATTGTGATCTATAATTCTACGTATCCGATTCTTTTCCGGAAAAAAAGTCTCAACCCCTGCAATATGAATTGCATTACACTCATTTGTGACTGCGGGAGTGTTGGCAACATCACTGGCAGCTGCTGTACTTTCCCTTGCCTCTGCAAATCTTGGAGCTATAGACACTCTTGCCTCTGGAAATACCAATATTGCCGTGTCCAATCCATCAATAAATCTACAGGTAAATATTTAAAACCATCAATTAGATAAAATTTTATGCTATGAAAGGTACATAATTGTGGAAAAATTATTTTGCCGTCCATGAATTATCTGCGACTTTTTCTTAATAGGGATTGTATGGGCACCTTCAAGTGTTTGTTTTCTTATATTGGTTCTCAGTTAACCATCCTATTGAATATTCAGAGATAACAGGAAAAAAATATAATAAAGATGATTTTGCTATTTCTTAGTTAGAGACTTTTGGAAACCGTTATACCTATATCTTTCATATATAATTGCTAGCTAAGAGAAAAAGAGAGAGAAGTTGGTAAAATGTTTACATCTTAAATGTATTATATTATGTGATGATAATATAAATTAATATAATGATTAACAATATTTTTTTGTACATTACGTATATATTGTATATACTTGGTGTGTACATATGGCACATAATAGAGGGCCCAACCCGTCTTCAGGGTACTATTCATTTTTCTTTTCAGTATTAAATTCGAAATTCGAAATGGATCGGTCCATCACGAGAGTAAGACTCTCAATTGATCTTTCGGCCATTAACAAAATTTGAATTTAACATTTTATTTAAAAGTATGGTGTCAGTATATTTATAGAAGGATACTATTCATTGAATTAAATATTGTATAATTAATAATCATGAGACTAAGTTGGCATAAAAATATAATTTATTGGTCAACTGTTGGGACGACAAAGGCTGTTTGAATCCTCTGAATTGTAGCATATGAGAATCCATTTTGATTATAGATTCCGGCCTTTTTAAGCTTTTCCCCAAAGTCCAAGTAAAATCAGTGTCTCTGTTTCCCAAATTAATGAGATTGGGGTGTTGAAACAATTCCACAGAACTTTTACAAACAAATCTTTAAATCAACAGAAGCCTATAACTGATAAGGTTTTGAGATGTCTACTTTAAAGTTTAACGTGAATATTATTTATTAAATTCTTGGTCATGGAAAAATATTAGAGACTATATCATCTATGTGAAGAAACTTCAGCACTGGCAGACAAAAGTTAATTGGCCATACTTTGTTGTTAAAAAGCAGTAGCTAATAGAGAAATGTTAACTAGGTATTCGGTTATTTTTTTATAATTATTTAATATTCGGAATTTAGTAATAGGTATTCGGTATATACCCTTATAATTATTATTGATTATTGAGGGTATCCACCATGTGTAATGGAAAGCAAAATAATCTGGATAAAAGAAAAGTTTGTGATGAGAAGGGAAAGGGCTTGTACTTGTTTTTGTTTTGTTTTGTTTTGGAGAGATTGGTCGTCAAGACCACATACATGGCGTCCCTTCCAATTTGCCTGCTTTATGGCCGACCCATCACCCATGCTTTGCGGATTGTACTATATTTTTTATTTATTTATTTTATGGAATTGTACTATCTATTACTATTATTGGCTTAATAATTATCATTTCCTTCTTTGAAAATATGAACTCAGGATGCTCGCTTTGTTCCTCTTATGAGAATTCTGAGATCATTCTCAGCAAAGGTTAAACGACAAACTCTTTCTATTCTTATATGCCATGTGATACGAGCTCAAACCTTTTACTGTTCCATTCTACCTATAACCATTATGTTCTCTATATTCTTCATTTTAAACTTGTAACCAAAACTCTTCTAATATGTAAATATTTATCCAAAAATATTTTGTGATCCGTAAGTATCAGTTTTAGAATAAATTTAAAGTGAATTTTATAGATTGTTCTCCAGCTACGATTATATATCTACTATTTTACTCAGTGTAACCTAAAACTCTTATGACATTTAAATTTTTATACCAGAATTACAACTCGTCTCGCAAAGATATAAAATATGTAACTAGTCGATTCAATCTAAAAATTATTAAAATCAAGTATACCAAAATTCCTATAATTGAAGGATTAGAATTAATTTATTATACATATAAACTAAACTATTAATTAATTATATAATATTTTAAAGTTTAGTCGGTTTGATTTGTTCGGCTTTTCAATATCAAAAATCGAATTGAATTTAATAAGTCGAGGTAACTGAATTATTCATGATTGAATTCATTTTATTATTATTATTATTATTATTATTATTATTATTATTATTATTATTATTATTTGATTTTGCACCCCATTTTATAGTGCATTTTAATGAGAGATATACGTGCATTTTAATGTACGATTCCATGCATGAAGTCTATCTATTTTTCATTTTCCAAACGAAGATATAAGTTCATAATAATTATACATTAATAATGAGAACATACTCGCAGCGTATTCTAAAGAAAAAAATGCTGTAAAATTATTATAATTATTTAAATGTATGATCTTAGTACTAATTATTGATAATTACTACAAAAAAAAAGCCTTTTCTTGTATAAGGAAGTCTCTTTTTTTCGTTGATAATTAGGTTTACAATGAAATAAAAATTATTTCCTCTGAAAATATTTTTGGTGTAATCATTTAATAACATTAATATTTATTAAATCATTGTCGATGTCCTTTTCAAATTTCACCATACATTTCTTTCATACAAAACAACAAACCACAAAGTTATATTCACTTATATACAAGATAAATATCATCAAGTGGAAGCAATCATAAAGAAGAAAAAAAAAACAAAATATATAATGAAATTTATTAGTTATTATTTATTAAATAAATATCAATATCGACATCTTCCAATTTCAAACAAAATAGTACAAGTTCTTGTTCATTAAATTAACATAATAAAATAATTCCAATGATGTCTATGTCCATGTTTTTTGTTGTCATGTATGTACTGTATACATGAATCTTCTTATGGTTGCACAATTACGGTCCATATTCATTTCCCATTTAGCTATCAACTTATATTATTTGTTTTATATATATGTCTAAAACTGTGCCATTATTAATTTCCTCAAAATATATACATTAATTTCATTTAAATCAGTTCCTTAATATTAACAAATATAAATATATATGAGACGTAGCAATGCTTTATAATTAATTACATAAAAACATATTACTGTAAATTAAATCTATTTTCAAAATAATGATATTTTGCTCAACAAACATATATACATCACATATCCCTTAATTCCAAATCTTGAAATTAAAAGTTCCTGATAAATCTAATTCGTCATTTATATAAGTGAACTGAATAAAATTATTCATTTCGCTTATATAAATGAAGTGTATATAAATCCATAATATGAAAGGTTTTTAGATATGAAAAACTCAGGAGCTCAAGAGAAGACAAGGACTTTTGATTCAATCATCAATATGGGTGCTTCGCCTTTTTTTTTTTTAATTTTTCAATTTTTTATTATTATTATTTTGGCATGAGTATTGAGTTGGTTTAAAGATTGATGATTGTCTTTGTTGTAAAGTGGAGAAGTAAGGGCATAAAGCTTTTGAGGACAATGAATTTAGGGCATGCATTGTCCCCTGTGAGGTATCAACCATATCCTTCTCCCTATCTCCTTTTTAATTAATTACACCTCATTTCAAATATTACTTTTTATTTCTAATTCTTTTGGCTAATGGAAGCAATAATAAGGGCAATTATGTCACCATAGAAACTCATGACATTTCAAAATAAATATAATATATAAACACCCATAATTAAGTCATCACTTGATTTCATTTTCAGATTTCTTCCTAAATATAAAATTACTCTTCAAAAATGGGACTGTACAAATAAATTATTTAGCATAAACAGAAAATAGTAGTAGTTAAGGGATTTAGGTTTTAAATGACAACCATTCGATACATGATATGCAGCGTTCGGTGTATAGATTTATAAAAAAATAATAATAAAAATAAAAGTCCAAAATATAATTTGTAAATTTTTATTGGTTTTAACAATAATATAATTATTTAAATTCTAACTCACCTTGATCCATTTTTGAATGTGTACATGTCCATGCATTATGCCTATCCTCTCCCCTCCTAAATTCTACTTAAGGCACTGATTGTCGTCTTATTGTTATTTTTTTATTTGTTTTAATTTCTTATTATTCTCATTTGATGTTATTTAATTTGTCTTCTAATCTCATTGTTTTCTTCATAAGTATTAATTGTATGGAGTTCGTTTTCACCAAATCTCACCATCATGCATGTGTTTCGGTTATGTCCAATTAAGTTTAATTGAATTCCAAAGATGTACATTAGTTACGTGTAAGCTAATTAAGCTTAGTTGAACATGTTAATTAGGCAGATGTGTTTTTCCTTTTCTTAATAAGGACTTGTAATTAATTAATGATGAGACATATATATACTATTTTCAAAATCAACTAAGGTAATAAATTAATTATGTCTATACCACATGAATCAACCTCCCATAATGTACCTCTTGTGCTAAGTTCTACTAGAAAAATCAATTGGGAGAGCATCTCGATAAGGGATCTAATAATTAATATTCGATTCTAAATTAGTCAATTTAATGAATTTAAAAAAATTATAACAAATACAAAATAAATTTCATAAGTATGTAAGAAGAAATAGCCATTTTTTTATGAAAATAAGAATCAACGGCTTAGTACATTTCTTTATTTTAAAAAAATATAATTCAATATTTAAAGTTAATTTGATACAATTAATTCAAATTCGTATTGGATAAGTTTATAAAAAAACAAAATGTTTTTTATCGACTATTTTAAAATTCTGCATAATTAAAATTCAAATTCAGAATTCCAATTACTGAGAAAATGGAATCTCAAGCATTTAGATCAAAACCTAATAGCATGTAGAAGTAAAATAAATGTGGATTAGAAAGCGGTCTAATCTTTGAAAATGATATGTTGGAATTTTGATAATCACAACACTAAGCATGAAAAAATAGCACAATGATTTTGAAATTACTTTTATGATATTTGAATTTGATAAGATTATTAATTGTTGTATCCAAAGCAGGGTTGACCATTACTGCTCCTAAGCTACAAATAGGAAAAGTAGGGGTGAGAAAAAAAAATAAAAATATGATTAATCATAAAATTGATCCGAAATATAATCAATTTTTATAGTTAATCGATCCAATAGATTCGATTACGGTCTTTAATTTTTATATTTTTTGTTAATAGTTATGATTTAAATTTTTAAGTATCGATTAACATTTAATTTACTGTTAAATGATATATATATATATATATATATATATATATATATATATATATATATATATATATATATATATATATATATATATATATATATATATATATATATATCTTCAATTTTTTTTCTATTTTCCTCTACAATTTATATAAAATAATATTTTTGAAATATGTTTAAATTATATTTTTATTTTTATACCTTAATTTTTTATATTTTTCTATAAAATTTATATAATACTTTAAACTAAAATCATTCTCTTTAATTATATAACAATATTTATATATAATATATAATTAACTTTTATATATGCTTTTTTTATCATATATTGGTGTTCATATTTTACTTAACAGCATTTAATTACATTATTATTCAAAATTTTATTTGACTTAGAATCAAACATAGTAATTTTCAATAAATATCAAATTTATTTTATAATATTAGCTATTAATTTATAAAACATGAATTTCAACTAGTAAATTGTGTTTATTTCATAATTTTTATATTAAAGTACTTTATACATTGAAAATTAAATTAAACTTTATCTAATTTTTTTATATAATTTTATTTTATAAATTTTAATGGTAATTGAGGATAAATATTAAATATACATTAGGGATAAAGAAGAAGACATGAACTTGCTTTCTTGACTTATCTTTAAACTTTAATCACATATCCATTCATCACTTTTCTCTCCTTTCTTTCTCTTTTCGGTTATCACCCACTCAACTCTAATTAATGTCTTAAGCGTGTTTTGGCATTTGGGTAAAGTTTAATAAACACCCAATTCTGGCACGTCTCTCGCTATTATACTACTAGAAAATACGCACTTTAGCTATCCACCTTTTATTGTTATAATTAATATGGTTAATTTCATTTATGATCATCAAATTAATATTTTAATGACGATTTAATAAAAAAATATTTCATAAATATATCTTAATTTTTGAAATATTATTACTAAAATCATTTTAGGTGAAAATTATAATTTCGATATTAGAGTGATAGCCTAACAAGTCGGATCAAGGGTTTCACATGATATTTTTGAAATATTTCAAACTGATGTATCAGTATTTCATCAGTATCGAATTCATGATTTTTAAACTAAAGAAATTTTAGTTATAATATTTTTAAAAATGAGATATTTTTATGTGATATTTTTTTACTTTATTTTTTAAAAAAAAAATTCATTAATAAGAAAGATAGCTTATAACACTGGATAGAAAAACAAAGAGGGGCTATGTTTCAAATAAAAAAAAAATCAGATATAGAACCGAAAGTGCAATTAAGCGAGCGTGCTTGCAGATTTCTTAACAAAATCAAAAAATTAGCTTAAATTTAAAAGAGTTAAACAATTTTAAATAATTAAATAGAAATCAAAATTCAAACAAGATTTACTATGAAGAGTTTTAATTAGCAAGAGAGAATCTGATTCAATGATAACATCGAAGAAAGATTTCTTTTTAAGCCAACGGAGAGCTTTCCAAATAATGAAAGTTTCGACAACATAAGGATCCAAGATACCAAGAAACTATTTATAATTAGGAGCCATAAAATTTTCAACATGATTTCAAAGCTATAAAGGCTATATCCGACCTGTTGAGACTAGAGAAGATAGCCATATCGGTGTTCACTTCAATTCAACCTACGACTCAATGAGGAGGAAGACGAACTTATGTTAACAGTAGAGGGCAGTTTCTCAATAGCAGCCAGCCAGCCAAATTGTATAAATTTATGCACTGATAGTAGATAAATTTAACTCTAATTAGGGTCCATCTAGTCCTTGCACTACTACTAATTTTATCAATAAAATGCAGATGTGATATATCCTTTTCAGTTTCCATTTTCTGGTTTCCCCGAAAAAAAAGGGGGGAAAATAAATTCTTTTTTCGCAAGTTGCATTAAAAAAGTAATAATTTTCCTTGCTAGTGTGTGCATATATTTCGTTTCTTTTTCTAATTTTACACCTTTTATTGATTTTTTTTCTCTAATGAGAAATTAAAAAGGAAAGTAATTAAGGCAAGAAAAATCCAAAAGCAAATATATAAAGGTTTGAAAAGAAAAGAAAAAGATCCATACATACATGGGCATCATCCAAAAAGGGAAAAATCAAATGGCAATAATATTTTTGAAGGGGGGACCGAAAATCCCTCCATCCATTGAAAAATAGCTTTCCAGTTGAGCAGAGGGAGTGCCAACTAGCATGATGATTCTCTACTCTACCATACATCTCTATCATCTCCATCATCATCATTCATTACTTCATTTTACATTTTATAATTATTACCTACAACCGTAAATTAAAAAAAAAAAAAAAACAATTTCATATCTTCGTTTATATTTTTATAGGTTATCATGGATCATGCCAAAAAAAATGAATATATTTTTATGTTACATCCTCTATTATATGTGAATAATGCACGAATAAAACTTAAAAAGCAATTTTCCATTATATATGATAACTATAAAAATATCATATTCTAAGGCCCAACCAATCGGTCTATTACAGCTGACAAAGCCCAAAGCTTATCAGAAAAAGAGCACCAAGCGTGAGCCACAAGTCAAGGAAGAGGCCACATAATGTCCGATCGGACTGATGGGACATCACGTCTCAATCAGTCCACTGATACAATGTAGAGCCTATGCCCTTCACCTGCACCTTGTCACTTCGCCGCTGGCTTGCTCTGACAGCCAATTATCACGTTACAGGCACTCAAGTACATCCCTCTTATCTCTTATAAATAGCTCAATGCGCAGTGACTCCAGATATTGAATTTATGAGACTCTCTCTAAGAATTCTCTCTCTAAAAAACTACTGACTTAAGCTTTGAAGTGTTTACGTCTGGTCTAATCGGGCTTCCTTTCTTGCAGGAATTTCACAGCAAATCGGGAATGCCTGACCTCCACAACCGATCGGGAACGACTCCAGCCAGCTCTCTCTCTCTTCTTAGATAAAGATTTTCTCGTCTTATCACTTGGTGCTTTCATTAAGAGCCATGGCGGGTTCAAAATCCATTGAGCACACAACTTTCAAAGAGCATGACCGTAATAACAATGGTCAAGGCAGATCTAAGTCCATAGGGAGAAGAGACAGATCTCATAGATTCCTAACTAGGGGTAACCTTCACCCGGAGTTTGATGATGCCATCCTACGAAAACCAGAAAATATTTCCATCACGGTCAAGGACATGCGCGCTCTCCTTAATGATTTCACTAATAGCATTGTCCAAACAATCAAAAAAGGCAAAATGTCCAGAACTTCTAAAATAGAACATGAAGAAAACTTCGTGGACGAAGACTTCAAAAGGAGGAGAAATCGGGAAATCTCCATTAATGAGCCACAAGCTCATGACAGTGAAAGAATGGGTGTCAGAACCCCAAACAGGTATGATAAAGGTAAGGGAAAAATGTCCTCAAGCAGAGACTCCACCTATTGCCCTAGCAGGTCTTCCACCGCATCCATTGGAGATGACCTATCTTTCATGTGCACACCTAGTTGCAGCCACTTCAAAAGAACGAAAGATGAGTTTACCTTTACAGCCATGAGTAGGGAGGATAAATAGTTCAAGCAAAAGCTCAGACAGTTTGGCTTGGTAAACTCCAAGAAAGGTATGTTTAAGGAAAACACCTGCAAAAATATTGTCTTTCCATTTTGCAAGGAAATAACAGAGTTCGGGTTGCCTCCCAGATGGAGAGACATAGTGATGGATAAATATACAGGTAAAACTAACCCTACCATCCATTTGGCATAATATTTGATCAAGGTACAGGTTTACACCTATGATGAGAGAATCGCCTGTAGAATCTTCTCCACCACCTTAGGAGAATATGCTCTAAATTGATTCCATAAGCTGCCTCAGGAATCAATAACCTCTTTTAGACAGCTCAAAGAATTGTTCACCATATGGTTCATTGTGTAGATGCAAACGTCCAAGTCGTTGAGCGACCTGTTCAACCTCTATCAAAGGATCGATGAAATTCTTAGAGACTACATCAATAGATCATTTCAAATCACGATGTCCGAGGTGAGAAAGGTAATTATGAAAATGATGACGACCGCTTTGGCTAGAGGCATCATCGATCGCCTATTATTTGAATCAATAACTATAAAATCGCCAGTCAGCTTCTCCAATCTGATGGAAAAAGCTACACAACACATCCAACTGGATAACGCTTTAAGGTCCAACAAGGGAAGAAGGACTAGCGTCATGGATAGACTGCAGTAAGTGGATGCGCAATCATTCAATAGAACTTTCGTATTCGAGCAAATAATGAGGGGCCCAGATAGGGCCACCACTTCAAAGAATCTAGGTAAGCGGAAAAAGGTCAAACGGGGCAGGTCCGATCAGCCTAACAACTAACCTGTCCGGACCTTCACCCCACTCAATACCAACCCTGCCCAGGTATTAATGTGGATTGCCAACAAGCTTTTAAAAAGTTAAAGAAATTCTTCACTAACCCATCGCTACTAAATTGATCGATCCCGGATGAAAATCTTTATCTTTACTTATCGACCTCTAGTGAAGCTATTGCAGGAGTCCTGGTTAGGGAAAAAGAAATCCAGTAACTGTCTGTATAATATATGAGCCAGGTGCTTAGAGGGGCAGAATTAAAGAAGGGTTCGGTCGAGCAGCTTATCATCGCACTCATGATGTGCACACGAAAGCTAAGGTAATATTTTGAAGCGTATACCATCGTGGTCCGATCGGGTTAGCTGATAAGAAAAATTCTCCAGATCCCCAACCTAGAGGGCAAGATGGTAGGATGGAAAATCAAGCTTCAATCATGGGATGTGAGGTATGAGCCCATAATAGCCATAAAATACAGGCACTAGAAAATTTTATGGCTAAGTTCACAGGCAAAAAGATGGGCACTCAGACCCAACGATTGATTTGGAAAATGATCGTGGATGGACCCTCAAATGACACCCGATGAGGTATGAAAATTGTAATAATAGAGCTCCTTGGCATCGTCATAAGGTACGCAATAAGACTTAATTTTAAAGCATCTAATAATATGGTAGAATATGAGGCACTTTTTCAAGGCCTAAGGCTGATCTACACCATCCGATCGGAGTCAGTGACTATAAAGAGTGACTCTCAGCTCTTGACCAACCAAGTTTTGGACACCTTTGAAGCAAGAGAGACTAGTATGACTCAGTACCTGACGAAGGTCAAGGTCACACTCAGAATATTGAAAGAGTCTGGATCAAAGTGATTTCTCTAGAAGATACTGAGAGATCAAACAACAGCGGCCGATTGGCTTGCCAAATATCCAGGGCAACTACCTGAAGACAAAGTCGAAACCCAAAAGGTATCGCGTAAATCCCTCAATTATTCTATAATTGACAGTGATTTGTACAAAAAAGCTTTCAATCATCTTTGGTTCAAATACATGACGAAGGAAGAAGGAGACTATATCTTGAGAGAGATTCACGAAGGCATTTGTGGGGCACACGAAGTCAGTAGGGCCATGGCAAGAAAAGTACTCCAAAATGGATACTTTTAGCCAAGTATTTTCAAATATGCTCAGAAAAAAGTGAGAAGATGCCAACAATGCCAAATTCATTGAAGGATCATAAGAAAACCAGTAGCAGACTAACAGCCGATTGAGATTACTTAGCCATTCGACCAGTGGGGTTTGGATATTATAGGAACCTTTTCTCAAGGAAAAAGGTAGATAAAATTTCTCATTGTATCCATTGACCACTTCTCCAAATGGATCGGACAGAACCCCTGGCGGCGATCACTATAGAAAGGGTTAGGAACTTTGCCTGGAAGAATATCATTCGCAGGTATGGCTTACCCAAAATATTTATTACATATAATGGCAAGCAGTTCGACAGCTCCATCTTCAGAAACTTTTACTAAGGCCTAAACATCAACATCATATTCACTTCAATTGCCCACCCATAAAGCAATGGGATGACCGAAGTCTCTAATCAGATAATCCTATAAGGGCTAAAGAAGCAACTAGGTGAAGTAAAAAAATAACTAGACTGAAGAGCCTCAGAGTGTCCTATGGTCTTACAGAGCTTTCCTAAGGGCAGGCACTCACCAAATGCCATTATATCTTGTCTATGGCTTCGAGGCAATGATACCAGTAAAGATCGACATCCCTTCCTATCGATCAATATTCTATTTCGATCAGATGAACATCCAGCAAAGATATCGAGATTTAGACCTGATAGAAGAAAGGAGAGAAGATGCCTATGCCAAGGTATGTTTGGTACAACTTATCCGCTAAGCTCGACGTTTATCCCAAACCAAAAATGCAAAAGTTGGAGTCCATTTATTTCCATATTAAATTGGTACAACTTATCCGCTAGGTTCAACGCTCATCTCGAGCCGAAAATATGAAAGTTAGAGTCCATTTACTTGCAGGCCATGGTATGTTATGTACAACTTATCTGCTAGGCTCGATGTTCATCCCAAGCCGAAAATGTGAAAGTTGGAGTCCATTTACTTACAGGCCAAGGTATGTTTGATACAAGTTATCCGCTACGCTTGACGCTCATCTCGAGCCAAAAATATGAAAGTTGGATTATTTACAGGTCAAATTTCTACTATGACCATCCAAGGCAATTTATCCATTGCAGGTCAAAAATACGAAAATTGCGTAACTCCTACTGATTTATCTGTTAGGTTCGATGCCAACCCCAAGCCAAAAATGCGAAGGTTAAATTAAATTAACAGTTTCTACTGAGTTAAGTGTTATGCAACGATTACAAATTGGAATGCAAGTTAAAATACTAATTCGACGTACGAAATTATCCTAAAAATTCCAAGTAAATGCAAGATCTAAAGGTCATTCGCTACACTTGGCATTCATATGGCCGACCGATCATGCATTTCGATTGGATCACGCTCCTAAGCTTCTAAGCCTAGTTCTTAACTTATGCTAGATGACCAACTGATTACGCTATTTCAATTAGATCGGACCAATCAACCACTCTCCGATCGGAGCACCTTAAAGTAAAACTCACCCGATCAAACCCTTTTAGAAGGGACAAGTGATAACTATGAAAATGCCATATTCCAAGGCCCAAGCAATTGGTACATTACACCTGACAGGGTCCAAAGTCCATCAGCAAAAGAGCACCAAGTGTGAGCCATAAGCCAAGGAAGAGACCACGTAATGTCCGATTGGACTGATGGGACATCACATCTCCATTGACATAATACAGAGCTCATGCCCTTCACCTACTCCTTGTCACTTTGCCACTTACTTACTCTGATAGCCAATTATCACATCACAGGCACTCAAGTGTACCCCTCTTATCTCCTATAAATAACCTAATGCACATTGGCTTCAAGTATTGAATCTCTGAGACTCTCTCTAAGAATTCTCTCTTTAAAAAGCTACTAACTTAAGATTTGGAGTGTTTATGCCTGGTCCGACTGGGCTTCCCTTCTCTTAGGAATTCCACAGCCAATTGAGAATGTCTGGCCTCCACAGTCGATTGAAAATGACTCCAGCCAACTCTTTCTCTCTTCTTATATAAGATTTTCTCGTCTTATCAATATATATACACACTTTTAGTGCTTCCTTTTTTAGCAATATATTCTTTTTAGATTATGGTTAACATAAAAATTATTTGATTTACCCAATGGCTTTATATATATTAATTAACGACAACCTTATTAAGTATTTTATATTTTATATTTTTATTTATTAAAATATATTTAGATAATAATGGTGTTTCTTTTGAACAAAATAGAGCAAAAGAACTTTCTCTCTTATTACTTGATGAAGAAGAAAGAACCACTTATATACAAAAACATAAAAGAAAATAACAAAGGAAGAAAGCCAGCTCAGAGCAGGGGCAAGAAGGATGTTTGGGTGAGTAGCCTTCCTGCACAGGTGAGCGATGAAGGACTGTTGAGTAGATGTAATGTGCGCGGGGGAGCGAGTCTGCCTGCATGGGAGAGCAGGAACATCTAGGAAAACTAACTAACAGAAAATAAGCTAGGAAAACTAACTAACAGAAAATAAATAGTAATTACAACTTCCTAACTAGAACTTCTATAGCCTCCCCTTAAGTTGGACCCGAGTGAACATCAGAAAGGGCTAACTTGGACTAAAGGAAAGTAAGAGCCTTGGTTAACAAATCCGCAATCTGAAAACATGAGGGAAGATGAAGAGGAGAAATGAAACCAACTTTCATCTTATCTCTAACTATATGAAAATCAATATCCTGGTGTTTTGTACACTCATGAAATACCATATTAGAAGCAATATGGATGGCAGCAGTGTTATCACAGTGAAGAGGAATAGGAAGAGATACAGAAACATGAAAATCCTTCAACAAAGAACATAACCACTGTAATTCACAAACCGTCGCTGTCATTGAACGATACTCAACCTTAGCTGAAGACTTGGACACAGTTTGTTGCTTCTTAGTCTTCCAAGAAACTGGACAAGACCCAAAAAAATACAATATCCAGTTAAGGATCTTTGAGAATTAAGATAAGAGGCCCAATCAGCATCACAAAAAGCTACCAACTGAAGAGAATTACAAGCAAGAAAGAACAAACCCAAAGAAGGACAACCTTTCAAGTATCGCAACAAATGAGTAGCAACTTTCATGTGAGTGTCTCTAGGCTGATGAACATATTGGCTCAACTGTTGAACCCCATATGTGATATCTGGCCTGCTAAAACCCAAATAGAGCAATCGACCAACCAACCTTCGATAAACAGAGGGATCATCCAGCAAAAAGCCAGCATCAAGTGTTAACTTGACCTCCTTAGGAAAGGGAGTAGAATTGGGTTTAGCACAAAGTAACCCTGCATCAGTTAACAAATCAAGAATATATTTTCTTTGATTGAGATAGATACCATCCTAAGTACGAATGATCCTCAACTCCAAAAAATATTTTGCTAAACCCAAATCTTTGATAGTAAACTTAGCATCAAATGACTGCTTCACACGTGTGATCTTTGCAACTGAATTGCCAGTATGATCAAGTCATCAACATAAACAAGAAGAACAATGAAGACTCCCTTAGATGAAAAAGTAAACAAACAATGATCCTGATGAGATTGTAGAAAGCCATAAGACTGCAAATGAGTTATGAGTTCAGTGTTTCGCTGATAAGAGGCTTGCTTTAAGCCATAGATGGATTTATAAAGTCTGCAAACTTGACCGTCTGCTTTCTTCTTATACCCTGGAGGCAACTCTATATACACCTTTTCATCAAGAAAGCCATGCAATAAAGCATTATTAACATCTAACTGATACACTTGCCAATTTCGAGCAGCAACAACAACTAAGAATACTCTAACAGCCACAACCTTAGCAACAGGAGAAAAAAAATTTGTATAATCTACCCTTGCAACCTGATTATATGCCTTTGCCACTAAATGAGCTTTATGTCGTTATATAGTTCCATCAGGGTGTAACTTGAGTTTAAACACCCACTTATAACCTATTGGTGTTTTACCCAGAGGCAAAGAAGTCAATGACCAAGTATGATTCCTTTCTAGGGCATCTAGTTCAGCATTCATAGCCCAAACCCACTCTTTCATATCCATTGCTTCAGATAGGATCCAGGTTCTTGATGAGTGGTAATATTAGCTAGAAAATGACAATAATCGGGGTTGAGATATGGAATACAATGAAAAGGAAAGGTTTTAGGAATATGTTTAGAAGAAGTAGGAATAATAGCATGAGTAACATAGTCTTGTAACCATCAAGGTTTTTGTAAAGATCTAGAAGGGCGAACAAGAATATATAAAGGAATATCAACTGCAGAAAGAGCAACAGGAGATGAAGAAACAGCAAATTTAGAAGTTTCAACATGAGATGATGAAATATCAGTAGAAATAAAGTAGATGGTTCTTTATCAGTAAAGACAAAAGGTGATGGTCCATTAGAAACAGAAGTTGATGGTTCATTATCAATAGAGACAAAAGGTGATGGTCCATTATCACTGGACTGAGGGAAAATAGGAAAAGGTATAGGAGTAGATTTAACATGACTATCAAGACACGTATCTTGAAAAGGAAAAACAGATTCATGAAATTTAACATCCCTGGAAACAAAAACTTTCTTGGCTTCTAAATCATACACTTTATATCCCTTTTTACATATAATTTTCCCACAATCTTTCCAATGGCTATGATGGTGTTAGTCTTCAAGTCCTGTAAAACACAAAATTTAGGGAAAAACATAAAGATAATGGAATGAGATGAGATGTGGCTAATTTGTTGACAGAAAGAAGGTTATAATGGAAAGAAGCAATATGCATAACATTTCCAAGAACTAGATTATTGGTCAAGGAAATATTTTCCATGCTATGTACTAGTTTAACTGAGCCATCCAGTAAAGAAATTGAACTTGGCTTGTCAATCGAGTTCAGAAATGTAAAGAGATTCTTTTTGCTAAAAACATGAATACTGGCTCCAATGTCCACAATCCAACAATTACGTGATTGAGTCACAATACCTACAAACTCAAGTTCTCTGGCAAAATTTGTACACTCGAAATCCATTGCTTGCAATTAAAGCAAACTTCAATAAAAAAATCTTCAATCAATCAAAAATACAATGAACAAAAAAATTGCAATCGATCTACGATTCAAGAATTAAGAAGAGAAAAATAACCGCTCTGATACCATGAACAAAACAAAGCAAAAGAACTTTCTCTCTTATTACTTGATGAAGAAGAAAGAACACTTATATACAAAAACATAAAAGAAAACAACAAAGGAAGAAAGCCCGCTCAAAGCAGGGGCGAGAAGGAAGATCGGGTGAGTAGCCTTCTCGCACGGGTGAGCGATGAAGGATTGCTGAGTAGATGTAATGTGCGCGGGGGAGCGAGTCTACCTGCACGGGAGAGCAAGGACAACTAGGAAAACTAACTAACAAAAAATAAGCTAGGAAAACTAACTAACAGAAAATAAATAGTAACTATAACTTCCTAACTAGAACTTCTACCTCTTTTTTATTTGCACAACTTTTCAAATAAAGGGAAAAAAAACTCTATTTTATCTTTTTTTAACCATAATTATCTTGATTCAACATATATTGATGAATAGCTACACATTCATTTACAATATGTTAGAAAAAGCATTGGTAACATTTTGTTTTTAAACTAAACTAACTATGATTCTTAATTAATTTATATTGAAAAAAAAATAAAGCCAAATTTATGAGATGAATTGAGTAATTTATCATATACTCTCTATCTCACAAAACTAATTTACTTTTTCTACACAAACTAATCGTCCCATAATAAGGATGATAGTAGGACGGGTACTAGGGGTGTGCAAAAACTGACCCGACCCGACCAACCCGAACCGAATTGATATATTCGGGTGGGGTTAATCGAGTTGTTAGTGTCGGTTCGGTTATTGATATGGGTGTTAATAAGGTTTTGGGTCAAGTGAAAGCCGACTAACCCGAAGTTTTAATATATAAATAAAAAAATTATAATTTCTCTACAATATTAATTAATATATAATATATATTTAATATAATTTTGAAATTGTTAGTTTGTTATATTTTTAAAATATTTTTTATGATATTTAATATTATTTATTTGTATTAATTTAGGATTTTAATTTAAATATATAAATTAAAAAAATTAATTTCGGGTTGTTCGGATCGGATCCAAAAACTATCGGGTTGTTCGAATAGGGGCCCGATATTTATATCGGGTATGATCGAATGAGGAACATATATAAATTTTGGATTAATCGGGTTTGGGTCGGATTCACCCAATCTCAACCGATGCACACCCATAACGGGTACCTTCAAAAATTGGTAGACCCATTACTAAAATCCGTTTAATTTTTGTGTGCTCATAATCCTTTCAAATTGGTTTAAATTTATCCCTCCATTATACCTATACCTATCCCAAATCCATTTCCCAACACATGCATATACTTGTTCCCGTATAATTATTCATTTTAACTAATATATGAATTTAGATTAACAAATAGAAATTTAATAAAATTGGACCCAGAAAATTAAATTCAACAAATTAATGCCACGGTAATAGGTTTAATGGCAAACAATTACATTTTGATTGTTTAAGATAAACGTTTGATTTCTCACTACATCTAAAATTTTAGATTATTTTTCAAATAAATGAGTATAAACGGGACATGAATTCGCAGGTACTTATTATCCATAAATAAATACATAAATCGGTTAAGATAGCATCCATCGGAGATATTAAACTCATACGGATTCTATTTTTAATGTCTAAATCCTTTCCAAACTCATTTAAAATTAGCGGTCCGCTTAATATTTTCAAAAAAAAAAAATTGATCATTTTAATATTTTTAAGATGAAAATTATTGAATAACTAAATTCTATATTTACACACTCGTATAAATGATCTTTGAATGAAATGAAAACAAAAACGAAAGAGAATGGAGCCCTTGAGCTCCATGGCCATGCTTCCAAAGGTGGGTAAAAGTAAAATCTTAGTTAGCCTCTGATTGGATGAAGGTAGATGAGGATAGATAGGAGTAGAGTAGATTAAAATAATTCAATTATTCTATTTGTTTTATAAAAATTACAGAGTAAATAAAAGTAGATGAAAGTAATTAATTACTTTATAT
Source organism: Excoecaria agallocha (assembly GCA_037975025.1). Lineage (NCBI taxonomy): Eukaryota > Viridiplantae > Streptophyta > Magnoliopsida > Malpighiales > Euphorbiaceae > Excoecaria > Excoecaria agallocha. The sequence goes on along the minus strand of CM075810.1, from coordinate 42,054,171 downwards.
CCTTAAAAAAGTTATTCTCAATTTGAAAGTAGACGAGAGTAACTTCATATTTACTCTAAAATTTTAAAGGGTTACTCACATCTACTTTTATTTACTCTATATTTATTTTAAATTTATCAAATAAACGAGGATAAATGAGAATTACTTCCATCTATTCTACTTTCGGATCTATTCTACTATCATTTATTCAAGTCTACTTTCATCCAAATGTAGCCTTTGGTAAAGAAATAGCAGCACCAAATTATTGTGGGCAACTTTTGTTTTTTCAGGCATCATTATGAAGATGCTTAGTGCTAAATTTTCACATGGTTCGTGGGGTAGCCATGGCTCCACAATCCATTTCCTTCAAGATTCCCTTGTTCCCAGATCATTTTTGACCTTCAACAACTATTGTTTTTCCACTTCCTACAATTTCTAGCCTACTCTTTCTGCCACTCACTTCTTTAAAACTATAGCTTCAAGATTTTGGTGTGGCTGTAGCTCTGGAGCAACCAAACTATATGGACGAGTCTTGGAGAATGCGAATGGGAATGCCCACCCTTCCATGCCGCCATTCCATGGAAGATATGGCTTCCACACATACAAGGCGTTCCGTCGAAGCCTTGGACCCTGAAGATTTCATCGACGTATTCGGCGGCCCGCCACGTAGCGTTCTCTCTCGCAAATTCTCCGGCGACTTCACTAGATCATCCACCTCTTTCTATGAGGAGATTTTCCACCAACCTCAGTTTCTTACTTCGGTCGAGAAGAAGAGCGGTGGGCGGAGCTTGCCGGCTTTCAGGATTCCGGAGAAGGGCGATGGATTTTACAGTGACGTTTTCGGATGGGAGGATCACGGACGGAGGTCGAGGGAAAGATCGAGGCCTAATTCAAATGCTAAATCGAAGTCGAACTCGTCTTCTGTGTTGAGCTCGGAGGAGCTCAGCCCTCACCGGCGGCTTGTCACCGGTGATGATGTGGCATTGTCTTCTTTTGCTTCCAAGCTCAGGTTTATGCACCGCTCTAACTGTTCTCAAATTAACTGTTTTTTTTTTTCAAGGGTTAAAGGTTAATTTTTGACCAGATAATTTTATCTAATTAACTTCAATTTAAATTTTTCATGTCACGTTATTAACAATTATTTTATGATTTAAATAATATTTAATTATTCATTTTATATTACAAGGGATATAATAGAAATTTTTTATTTATAATTTTAATAATATTTAATTATTTATTTTAAATTTGGAATGGATATAATAAAAAAGTTATTGAAAAAAATTTGCCGTAATAAATAGAATTTCTTAAACGGTCTGAAAATTAGAAGGGGAGAAAAAATTATATCACGGAGAAAGGAGAAAGTATAAGTAATATAAATTGTGTTAAAAAGCTATACTTTGCGCTTCCTTTGCAATTCTATGTGCATAATCATCTAATTTGCGAATTTTTTTAATTCCTTTCTACCTTCACTTTTCTTTCACAAATAACTGAACTTGCTATCGGAAATATGCAGAAAGCTTAGATTTTGATATCCTTGCAGGCCTATAAATGTGCCATGGAGATGGAACTCCACCACAATGAGACCTGAAGAAGTATTAAGGAAGCAAGAGATGCCATATTTTCCAGGCAATTATCCATCCCATTCTGACAATTATTACACGGAGAATGATTACACTCATAATTTTAGAAGCTCCTATGTCAAAGTTTCACGGCAAGTATCATCCCCAGAAACCATTAGTATCGAACCTAACTCGTACAGAAGTGTCAAAGTATCCTTGAATGAATCAGAAATCAACTCCCCTTCATCTCCTGTCTCTTCACTTTGTCAAGAACCAGAAGCAAGCATCCAAGAAGATGAAATGGAACAGGAAGAAGATGAAGTTATGAGTTCATATGTTATTGAGATCAATTCTGATCATAGAGAAGTGGCCAGTGAAGCAATTTCCATTGATGAAGCAATTGCATGGGCTAAGGAGAAGTTCCAATCACAAAGTTTTGACAGCAGACAGCAAAAGAAGGATCAATTCGCTCAAGTAGAAGGTGATATGGTAACTTACGTTAGTTTGACATGAATTTCACACGCAAAAAACTTTGTGAGCATTATTGACAAGTTCTTCCCTTCGCCCTCCAAATTGTGCAGAAAGTCCTAACACAGAGGAGCTTGTAGCACAACGCATTGATGGATGCAGGGCGCAATCTCCCACGGTAAACTACATTATGTTCGCTAAACCAAAACCTGTACCATTAACACATATCATCCTCATAAGGATAGCTAAACAACTGATTTCACTGCTAATTAGCTATGTCGATTTTATATAAAAACCAAACAGGCTACTCATACTTGTTCTTTGGGTGATTAATGACAGAGTAATTCAAACCAATCAAATGCGAGAAGAAGAATTTAATAAAATCATTTGCTGCTCCTCTTGCAGGAAGAAGTACAAAAATGGAGAAGTGAAGAAGAAACAGAGCAATCAGAAAAAGATGTAAGTTCTTCATACCATCAAAGCCAATACAAGACTAGTTATGCATATAAATCCATTTCCTTCAAAAATTACAGATGGAAATGAAGCTATTGGATGAAGATATCCGATTGTGGTCAACTGGCAAGGAGACCAATATCCGTTTGCTCCTCTCAACACTGCATCATGTAAGAAATCTAATTCAGAAGTTATAATAACTGAAGATCTCCTTAAATGTTCAGGAAGTCCTCCAAATTCTGGGGATGACAAGGATCCATTCATAAATTGTCTTGTTGGCATTGAATTCAGATTCTATGGCCGAACAGTGGTTGGTATGCAACCCCTTTAACAAGCCTCATTGAGAGCTCACAAGTAAAGAAGGCATATCAGAAAGCAAGGCTATGTCTCCACCCTGATAAATTACAACAAAGAGGAGGTACACTTCCACAGAAGTATGTTGCAGAAAAGGCCTTTTCCATCCTCCAGGTATATTTTAAACATATATATGTAAATAGACGTCCTACACTGGTTTAGTAGGAGAAAATAGAATAACATTTACTTGATTAGCGTGTAATAATTTGTTAAAATGAAAGTCAATATGTGGTTGTAGGATGCTTGGGCTGCATTCATATCCCAAGATGTCTTCATTAACTTGCAGAGAGAGTAAAGTTTGAAACCAACAGTAAGCTAGTCAGAATATTTGGAGAGTGAAAAACATATCAGGGTGCAAATGGAGACTGGGAGCAGAAAATCAAGTATTCCAGAATTTTTTAAGTTTATCGGATGCGTAGCTCAGACTCCATTTCCATCCTGAAAGCTGCAACATTATGAAATAGTATTATTGACATCAGTTCAGTTGGTATTTGACTTGTAATATATTATGCTTTTTGGATCAACAATCTCCTCCTGGAACCCTCTTCTTTTTGTTGATTTCATTCATATTCCACAAGAACAGAATAATTTGTCCTGGACTGCGTTTTCTCTTCAAATTTGTGTTGTTCATTTTTGAGTTGCAACCGGTATATAACAACTGAAAAATTACCATTTGAGTATATTACTATGGATGGATTCTGGCCTAAGCAAAAGTGGATCTTGAAACCTAATATTTCTGGACTCAAGGTTAAACTTGACTGACAATGGAGGCTCCTTTGGTTACAAATGACGATTACCGAATGAGAGAAATGGATTTCATGCACTTGATTGCAAAATTTAACTGAGAGGGTTTGTTTATTGAAATTTCGCAATTTCTCCTTATAGAAAGACAACCTTATAGTTTTCCATCTGTCCTTTAATTGCCAAAAACTGGAAACTTCAAGTCGTTGGATGAACTGATGTAAAATGAGAAGGAAACCACATATATTCTCAATCACTAAAGCCAAGCTTAATACATGCTCCCGTGTAGAGTACCGATTTGAATCAGTCCAATCGTCCACTTAACACTTATTAGTCATCCGTATTGGTGGAATACAATCTTATTGGCTAATTAAGAAATCAAAACCCCTATGTCTAATACAAGTATACCTCTCTATCGTCATTATAAATACATCAAATTTAAGAGCATTATACTTAGGAAGGTACTGAAGAATATTACAATTTAGATTGAGCCCAACTCCCGAGTGAGAAACCACCTTGAGAACTAAAACTTCCAATGGACCATATGTCCACATAAAAAATCGACAATTCCCATATTTACATGTGACGGAAAGACAAGGAAAACCCAAAAGTGGGCAGTGGGCACCCTTATACTGCAGCTCCTTGCCTCAGCAACTCCTTGAACTCTTCATCAGTACTTTTAAGCATGATCGGCAAAGGCATTTCAACCCCATTTTGAACAATCTCCAGGTATCTTGGTTTAATCCTATTTTCCAAACTAAAAGCAAAATATTGAGGAAATTCCCTCAATTCCTCCAATTTACCCTTCATCTCCTCAGAAAAATAATCAAACTTGGGATTAAAATTATTTTCAATACTGAAAGTAAACAATGCTGGGCACCTCAAAACCATAGTTACAGCCTCATCTTCTGAGAACCCAATGCTCTCTAAGTACTTCAACTTGGGAATCAATGTCTTCTCCACGTTAGAGACCAGCAAGATTGAGTCTTGATAAGCCAAAGCATCCAAATCACTAAAGCCAAGCCTTTGCAGATAAAACAGGCATGGCTTAAGCTGGTCTTTAACACTAGAGACGAGTAATCTTGGGCACTTATTAATGACCCTTCTGAAGTTATTTTCTGGGACTTTAAGGTCATTAGATAGGAAATCAAAAACTGGGTTAAGTTCAGTTCTGATATTAGAGGTTAAGATTTGAGGACACATGCCAAAGATCCTAGCCAAGTCCTTTTGGCAGATGCCTTTGGATTGGAGAAAGGAGATTATGGCATGAATGGAATTTAAAGAAGCTGAACGGAGAGAAGGGTTTTGAGATAGTGCTTTGCCAGAATCAATTCCCATTATTTCAAGGCATAGGAGCTTTTCTTTAATTTGGAAGGAGATGTTTGTATGGAGAGGTGTATACAATGGATGCTTGTGGAGGAGACTTTTGGGTTTTTGCTGATAAGTGAGTGTTTGGTTGCCGGGAATTCGACGGTGAGGGAGTGTGGGAAGAGAAGCAGAGAGTAGAGTGTAAAGCTGTTGCTGGCATGGTTTGTGCCTGTGTATGAACGTGAGGGTTGGACAGAGAGGCGGTGAGTTTTCACAAAAAAAAATTATCCAATGAGGTTTATCAACATATGAAATTGACGCGATGGCATGTTTCTTAAATTTGATTGGTTCAAGTTGGATTGCAAGGATTTTTTTAAGGTCCAAAACTGTGAGTCCAGGCTAGTATTGTCTGCATCCGCATCCACCGGTCTCAAAGCAAGACATAAATTAGTGCTAAACGACCTTTTAATATCTAGAAATTTATACGTAAAGTGCACTTTCGAAACATCAGAAGTCATCGAGGGAAATAGAAGAGCTTATATTGAATTTTTATTAATCTCAAGACATTTTATTGGGATAAGCATTCCATATATTACAAATCATCATCCCCTGAAATAGTTAAGCAATTCATTTAAGAAATTCACATATAAGAATCGGCAATAGCCCTTTTATTTATAAGCTGTAACCAGTTAACCATTTCAATTCTCTATAACTTTATTTAGTGATCTCCCAATCCCAGCACATGAAATGTAAAGGAAAAAAGAACAGAAATAATTTTGATTCCATCTTCAGTCCTGATGCATCTCCAAATCATTTGAGCTCAATCGGTTTCTACGGACATTGAATTTACAACATCAATACAAGATAACAAAACAAAAATTGGATTGACAAATAAAAACAGAAGCTTGATTAAATTAGTTCACTGTTTGATTAATTGTGAGGAATACAAATCCTGATAAGACAAACTATTAAACATAGTAGGCTGCACAGAACACCACCCTAAATTTTGAGAATGACATATAAATTATTCAACTTTTAAAGAGGGGGAAAGAAATTCAGGTAAAAGGAAAGTAAAGCTTGCCATAACTTTCACCAGCAGCAACTCTTCAGCCCCTTAACAAATTGGATTGCAAAGTTTACTCTTAATACAGATGCAGATGCAGTTGATCCTACAGAGCATTGGCACAAGACATATTCTTAGAATGAACTTGGCACTTAAGGGAATTTTTCTTTTTTGTTAGGAAATCTGTAATGAGGCTTGTGATGCACACATTTTGGAAGATCAGATCAATTTACATGATGCAAAAACAGGGAGGACAGACAGTTCAAGGTATCATGATTAAATGTCTGCATGTCTCCACACATGTTTCTAGGAGAATAGCAGCATCTTTTTTTTTTTTCTTTGCCGAGACATAGCTTCAACAAAATTTTCTGTACTTTCTAGATCATAGATGAGATGATATTTACATCATCGTAGGTGACTAGCTGCCGATCTTTAGAATATTCCCATTTTTTTTCTTTTACTCGTGTAAATTCCTTTCAACTGATTCATGTACTTTGTTTCTTCCAAACAACTTTATGCAATTGCCAAAAGCTCACCCCCCCCCCCCCCCCCCCCCCCCCCAAAACAAGCAATGCCCCATTCAATTCCTCAAATAATAAATGTACATGTATACGTACATGCCATTGCCAAAAGCTCCCCCCAACCAAGCAATACCCCATTCAATTCCTCAAATAATAAATGTATTAAGTGTATGTGTGTGCTGAACTGGTCCCTTCTAGCTACATTGATGAGATGTGAAAAGTGTGCTACAGCAAGACAGAACATAATGTAATAGAGTTCATATGATCTTACTAACAATTTCAAGTACTGGCTATTCTGATCAAGTCAATGCTGCCCATGGCTTCTGCTCATAGAGGGCCGTCGAAGGAGCTTTGGGCCTGGAGTTTGATGATCATCCTGTATAAGAAAATTCAAGTCAAGCCAAAAAGTAAAAGAATTCAAGCAGATCTCTTCAACATATGTATAGATTTGTAGACTTAAGTCTAGAAATGAAGTTACTTTCATTGAAAATGCCTTCATGCACAGCCAATAGCTGTGCAAACATATTTACCTCAATTTACTTCTGTGACCGTATCCTAGAATTTGAACTCATCTATGAGAAAATGCAAGTTGCCCAATGAGAATAATTCAAATTTTCCAATGAAATAGTAATTGCCTACAATGGCAACTTAAACTCTACTTTGCCATGAAAAAAAGAGAAATTTTTCCTTAACCATGTGAGTTGGGCTCATCACCTAAGGAAACATTCATTAAAGAGCAATCAACGGATAGTGCAAGCTAATCAGCTCTTCTACTAGATTCCATCTCTAAGCAAGATATGGTGGCATGCTGGTCCTGTACCAGTGCTAACAAATTATGTTTCAAGCCCTCCACTCTAGAAAGGGTCTAGTTTATTCATTGGAGAGGAAAATGGGCGGCTTTTTCCATATTTGCTGTTCACATCATCACTCAGCCTTTGCTTCAAATAGATCAACTATTAGAAAAAATAGTTGGCCTATGGATGTGATTTTGATCCTTGTGGTATAAAAGAAGTCTTTTGGACGTATATAATTTGTCCCCATCCTAATAAATTCAGCTTGTGCAAGGCCTTGATTTTCCTACTCACACCAAATATAGGCAGGAGACCAGTTTTTGTACTTCATTGTCCTATACTTTCTAGCCTATCATAACAAGAAAACTGCCACTTCAGTTATTAGTTTGCCTATTCAAGTGCTGTTGCTTTATCATGCTAATAGAGTATAGAAATCTGAAATGTAATAGTGATTACCAGTTATCTTGCAATTGAACATAGAATTGAACACAGATATGAAGAAAAATAATTGAAAGGCAGGAGAGGAATAAAAAGTTTATATCCTATGTTATCCACTCAAACACAGACCCATAGACTTAAGACCAGAAACAATGACCTTGTGCAGGGATGCAGCTGACTCAGACTGCACTGTCTGAATTGGAATGTGCCCCAGAGAATGCAGTGCATCTAATGCGTCCAGTGTCAGCTGCCACCCACAGAGCGCAGCAGCATCAACATTATTGCCAGAACTACGGCTACTACATCCAGCAGCTGCAACATTTCCATTCACCCATGGACAAAACTGATTGTGATGAATAATCGGATTGAACTCTACAGCCTCTTCATAATTGCTTCCACCTTTCGGAGGCCCTGCATATCAAATAGAGTAAATAATAGATCAACCACGCAGGAGAAATTGAACCAAGGAATTCAAAGTTCAAAACCGTACAACACAATGATGCTTTCAGCTTAGAGAACCTTTCAGTACTCAACACAGCAAAAGAAACTAAGGAAACAAACCACATGGAACTTTCACTCCATGAGAAAAACATTACAAAAAAAAAAAAAGAAGCAGAAGAAGAAGAAGAAGAAGAAGAAGAAGAAACAGAACAACAATGCAGGATTACCCACAAACAAGCACACCAGAACCTACCTATGCCATTGGCAACTGCATAATCTGACTCTATGCATGGAAAATTATTCGCAGAGGACGACTTTCCAGTGTTCTTTAGCCCTTTCTTGGTTGTTTGATTTCCAGAGTACATATTTGCATTGCATGAAAGAGATGGGTGGGCATTGCTATCAAGCGGTAGCCTGCAGCTTTGGCTTGCCTTTTCACCACTTTCAACAGATTCAGCTTTGGTAGAACCATCTATCTTTGAGCCACTATCAGCCCTTTCCACAGATTGAGACAGCATCTCCTGGCTATCACCATGAGGATCTTCCCTGTTTATTTCATCAGGGACAATCTCATCCATTAACCCAGGATCAGGAGCAGATTCACCTGTTTGACCTTGATTTTCAACATCTTCTATTCTGGGTTCCACATCCCCAACCACACTATCTGCTCTGTGGACAGAAACATCATTCCCATGAATTTCAGCTTCATGACTAGCACACATGCCAACACTGCCTCCACTAATACCAAAACTAAGACCATCTCGAGCCTGAGCTGTTACAGTTTCTGCATTGAAGATCTCTTCACCGTCATTTGTGCTACTGACACCCATTTCCCCAGCAGCAACTTCAGCAGTAGGTCTGAAACAAATGCTTTGTTGGGCTTGATTGCTGTAATTCAGTTCAGATGTCTCATTCATGTCCAGATTGCCATATGTACTGGATGAGGGAAAATGAACATCATCAACATCTCCAGGGTAATTTTCAACACTTTCCATAGAGTCATCATTTGCACATTGACCGATTGTGTCCATAGCAATGACAGAAGATGCACGTGTGGAATCCCTAGCTGATGGGATTCCTACACCTTGTTCACTTCCTTGATGAAACAAACCAACTCTGCTTCCATCTGGATAAATTTCAAGACCCAATGAATGGCTAGGACCAACACCAGATGAATCTCTCCGAAATAGTGAACAGTTTGTATCAAAAAAATCAGATTCACGAGCACGTTTTGAAGTTCCAGCAGAACACTGTCTCCCATCTATGACTTCATCTATGACTTCATCACCATCACGATCAATGACAGTTCCCTCCACACTATCACCCGGGTGCATCATCATATTAGGCCTATCATCTGAGCTGCCACCTATTTCTAAGCTCCGTTTGCGAGAACTAGGACCTCGTGATTCATATGAAGCCGCGCGATCACCAACCTCACTGCCTGCAGGCTGACCGATCATTAAGTCTCTCCCCATGTCTGCATCACGAACATTTTCAAGTATTGCTACCCTGTCTACCTGAGTAAATGGTAGGCCCCCTGCCATAGTCAGATTCAAATCAACATCTGCATTCTGCACCAAATTACCCTTGTCAGTTGTTGCCACTTCATCACGGTCTTCTGTATGTTCCTTCTCTGTATCATCAGCAGCAACCCAACCACTAATTCCACTGGCAGCACTCACCCCACGCGTCAATACCATCTTTTTGCTTGCATCAGGAATATCAATGTTGTTGGAAGCATAACGAGCAGGTCGAGGAACAGTCAAGAAATCCAATATCCTGACAGTAGCACCACATAAGCTACAATCTAATAAGGGCGACCTCGAATCATATCTGGATTCCACAGCTAATAGTTTGTTCTTCCCATTGTCCTTTTTTGCTGAAGCAGAGTGTGTCTTCTTGCTTAGACTGGGATCATGTGAAAGATGGACTTGGGCCTGGGCAGGGCCAAAAGAACACCCATTTCGAGCTGATTGTGCAGAATGTTCTTCACAATCTTGAACATTAGGAAGCCACCTCGGTTCCCATCCACACAGACTTATAAGTTTTTGGGCCTATTAGGGGAAGTATTTTGAAAGAAAATAAGAGAGACAACAAGATAGATAACGAACAAAATCAAATAGCCAATTGAAAAGAGTAAACAATTCACTGAGCACACTTTTACAGTTGAAGAAAGGCATGTGAATACATCTTACACGAGAATACACATACAAAGCCCCATCTCTAGAGCTGTCAAGGTCTGGTATGCCATCCAATTTGAAGTCTCCTCCGCATATAAAATTTTGTGACTGGGATAAAAAGCGATCAACCACTAGACCACGAGAGACTCGCATTTGCTCCACTGCTGATGCAGAAACTATAGGAAGAAATTGAAACTGAAGAAGTCCATCACATCTGTCTTTATATCCCCCAATTAAGGCAGATTGAGGAGTTGGAGGGAACTGAACCAAGCTTTCAGGGCAGCTGTTCCCTCTCCAAGGACAGCTGGCTTTATGGCCATCATCCAGCTGCTTGGCGAATGCTTCACCAGCACTTTGAACTACAGATGAAAGAAAGAAAGCAAACCTAAGGGCAAAGAATGCAAACAATACCGGCAGCAGAAGTTCATTGAAAATCAAACAGAATTTTCCTTAAACAAGTAACAACAGTATTCATCAACTTGAAACTAAATGAAAGGGAATATTTGAAAGAACCGGCTTTAACTGATTTTTTAATATGTATAATGTTGAAACTTCCAATGTTCCCTTTATTGTGATTGTTGCAAAAACTTCAACCTACAGAAAAGCTTCTTGAGAATCTTATCAAAAGCAACACAACTGCTTGCCATGAAGAACAACCAATTTGTTCTCATCTTTTAAGGCACCCATCACAAAAGTGCAGTTATTGGTGCACAGTAGCAAACCAAATTACATATGACAATCCTCTGAGTTATCTTCCCTTTAACCTTCTATCTAAATCACCTAACATTGTATCTACCTATCTTCTGCATTAGGAAATGCAGGAAACTGAGGTCCTCATTCATTGAACATAAAAATGTGTGTGCTGGTGTTTGATTAAGATTTGAACATGCTGGAATTACAATCACTAACCTTCAGCAGGAGTCCAAGACAGTGACAACACACAACTCAGGCATCCAGCACAAGATTCACACACAATTTTGTCAATGTCAATGTTCATCCAACCTCTCTGAGCACAAGCCAATGAACTAGCAATCTGCAAGAATTAGGACACGATCGTATAAATGACCTGAATTTGTCCCATGCCCACCACTAAAAGGAGAAATTCAGACCCTCAAAGGAAGGGAAGAGCAAAAATTCTGCTGCTACTAAAATTCAAAATGCATCTTTAAACTTGAAAAGTATTGTCACCAAAATTTTACAGAAGTGTCTATAAAGAATACCAGAAAAAAAAATCTGAAATAGTTCTTTTAGACATAAAGTAAAACTGTTTTTGGTGCCCTTTTTCCAGTGCATTTCTGAAGCAAGAGGAATTTATGATGTAAAACTGAAACAGCTAATATAAACACCATCCAGTTGGTTGCAGTTAAATTAAAGATTGTGTATTGCCAAAAACAGCTTTAATAGAGCTACTGCTACTATGCTGTAGCATAAATCCAGGTGATATCACTGAGATTCTTGGAGTCTCTGCATCATATATTAAAGATGACAATGGTCATTAAGTGTCAACAAGAAACTTTAAGAGTTACGTATTTTCATTACCTTTTAAGCTAGCAGCCATTATTTAATCATTCATGTCCTTTTAAAGCAGATATAGGTGGTAAGCATCCATGCAAATTAGATAATTAGATTACATGGTGGAAATAATAGCACCAGCCAAAAATTGAAAAACAGAAACTTAAATTCAAATGTTGGGAGCACCTTAGGTTTTCCAAACCAATTAGACGGCTTAAAAGTAGCCAAACGTCTCAGCAAATCTCCTCTTTCCCATGGCCTGCATGATGGCTTTGACGATCCACGAACAGAACCAACACAAGATAGAGAGGCTGCTTTGGAGTTACAGCCATGACTGGACCTCTCCATACTAGCCACATTCGCTGGAACAGCAGGTGAGGATGCCCCAGCAGAGCTGGAGAAAAAGCAAGCATTGTTCTTCATAAACAGCATGAAAACATTTAAAAAAAAAATCCATATTTTCCTTCCACGTGCTAACAATCTCCTAGAGTCATTAATTTGAACGTAATTTCCTGAATAGAAGAAGTTCAAAAATCCACGATACTAGAAAATCACACTCCCGATTATTTGCATTAGCTTAAGAGAGACCGAGTACACACAAGGACCCCCAAAAAAACAAACGCAGAACCCGTACATAGAAACCCTAATTTCAGTGAATTCAAAAATTGAACAACTAAAACCCCCGAATTAGACATAAGGAGTAATTGAGTGCATAAATGGACTACGTTTAGGAAGGGAGTCATCAAGTACCTGGCAGCAGGAGTGGGATCCAAGGTCCCGCCTGAGCTGATGACTTCTTCTCTCATTTGGGTTTTTTTCTTTAAAAATGGCGTTTCTGGAAGAAGACTGAATGAAAATTAACGTGAATAATAATAATAATAATAATAATAATAGAAAATAAATTTAAAATATTCCAGCTCAGCCTTGCCTTCGCGTGGCTCGTAAGGGACGATTAGTTGCGCGAGCGTACCAGTGCTATACAAATCTGGACCGTTAAATTAAAAATAATATTTTTAATTTTTAATTCAACAGTTTCGATTTGAGAGCGGGGGTACATTCTTGTAGTATATTGAAACTCGTGTGTTGCTCTTCTCAACTGTTAAAACTAATTTTTGTTATAGATTGTTTTTAAGGGGACTTTTATATAAATAATGTGTTTTGGAAAAATATTTATAAAAATGGGGTGGTTTTTGGAGTATTTATGGGAGGGGGGTTTTGCATAGATCCCGTAGGAAGTACCTACGGGATTGGTTAGGTGGGACCCGCTTTTGGGGAAAAGCATCCCCACTGAAACCGCAGGTGGCAGCTACGGGATCAGTAGCTGTCCTCTTCCCCTCGTCTGCCGCGCCACCGTTTGACCCGGATGAAGACTTCGCCTGGGGTAATGTGCATCCGACTGTTCCCGTAGCTGAGGATTACGGGATTGAATATCCCCAACCCCACTCCCATAAATACTCCAAAAACCACCCCATTTTTATAAATATTTTTTCAAAACACATTTTTTATATAAAAGTCCCAACAAAAGCCACCCCACAAGAACTCATGAACTGTTATTTTAGCATTTTAAATCACATTTTTATTTATATAATTCCTCATTCTTTCAACTGTAAAATCAATTAATTAATTAATAATATTAGAATAATGGATCTCTAATCTTTCATTTCTTTGATTTTTGTTGTTTTATTGGTTTGTTGCTGTGGTTGCTGCTGTTCTTACAAGACATTTCTTCTTCTTTCTATCACTTTTTTTGACTGTCCAATTTAAGAAAACTTAATATTTCTTCTATTCTTTATAATTAATTATGGTTATATATAAAAATATAACCATTTAATCACTTTTCATCCATTCAATTTTACATTCCCACGATTAAAAAAATATAATTTTCTATTCTAAATATCTGAAAATGCTGGAAACTCAAACTAGATTAATCCCATATAAAATGAAAAAGCTAAAATTCTTTTTTTTTTAATATTTATGATCAGTTTGATAAAATTTATGAAGATAATTTTTTCAATTAATAAAATTTATATTTCAAAAACTAAGTAAATGCTTGATAAATAAAATTTAAAATAATTTATAAATTTAAAAACACTTTGTTAACTGTTTGAAAAATGATACGATTAAAAATAATTTTTTAGAATATATGTTTAAATTGTTATGCCATTTATTTCATTTAAAAATGTATTAAGTTTAAGATATTACAGCAAATTCAATTTGTAATATGTTGAAATCTATATCATTTTTGTGCAAAACTAATTTTATTTTAGTTGAAAACTATAAAAATAGAGTATTTTATTTTCTTAATTTGATTTAAAATTAAAAAAAATAGAAAAGTAAAATTTTAGGGACTTTTATATAAAAAATGTGTTTTGAAAAAATATTTATAAAAATGGGGTGGTTTTTGGAGTATTTATGGGAGTGGGGTTGGGGATATTCAATCCCGTAATCCTCAGCTACGGAAACAGTCGGATGCACATTACCCCAGGCGAAGTCTTCATCCGGGTCAAACGGTGGCGCGGCAGACGAGGGGAAGAGGACAGCTACTGATCCCGTAGCTGCCACCTGCGGTTTCAGTGGGGATTCTTTTCCCCAAAAGCGGGTCCCACCTAACCAATCCCGTAGGTACTTCCTACGGGATCTATGCAAAACCCCCCTCCCATAAATACTCCAAAAACCACCCCATTTTTATAAATATTTTTCCAAAACACATTATTTATATAAAAGTCCCGTTTTTAAGTGTTTGCCTATCAAAACTGTTTTTCTATACAAATTTTCAGAAAAAAAAAATTTATACAAAAATCAAGATTGTATTTATTTTAGTTAATTTTTTAAAATAAAATATTGAAAATAGATATTTTAATTTTCTTAAATAAAAAATAAAAAACTAATATATATATATATATTCTAATTTTGCATTTATTGACAAATGAATATATTTTTCAAATTTTCTATAGAAAATAAAGATTTTAATTTCTTTTAAAAAGTAAAATATAGAATATTTTATTTTCTATAAGTAAATACGATCTCACAGTATTCTACAGTTGTGATACCTTTTGCCCTAATTCCAGGAGCTAATATGGATCTGCTAATGTACTTCCCTAAAGTATTTCTTGCTTTTTGCTGTTTTAATTGATTTTCATGGTCAAAATGTGAAGAATACATGGTAAAACTGTAGATTTTTTCTTAATTTGAAATCTTCAATGCTAATGACCTTTCAGTTTTCTTGAGAATTCTAATTGGATTCACAAGATAAAAGGTAAATCTATCTTTTCTATTTTAAATAGTGCACTTTTCTATTAATAGTGTTTTTCACTTTTTAACTGATGATACTATAAATTGATTTTACAATTAAATAGTAAAAAGCAATATTAATTTAAAAAGACGTATGTTGAGTTTCGCAGACTAGATAAATGGTTAAAACTCTTATTGATGTTTTTGTCACATCTCTTTGCTTTAGGGAGATTCCTTCTTTCATATATATTATGGTTAATCTCATATTTACTACTTCGATGCTGATTTCTCTGTATTGTCGTGAAAAAATTTAACAGGTGATTTACACCTTCTCATCTCAACATTTGGATTATGTTTTTCAAATTTCATCACTGGCTTTCGGTGGCTTTATTTACATTATTGAATTACCTAAGGGTTTGTTTGGAACAAATGAATTTTATGGAATTCATTTATAAATATTTTCAATTTTTATAAATATTTACAAATATAGTTTTTTTTAATTTGATTTATTTTAAATAATTACTATCAACATAATAATAATAATAATAATAATAATAATTTAATTATTATTATTATTATGGATAAGTTTATTTAATTAAAATAAATATCTGCAGTTTATGGATAAACTTAATTCAATATAAAAAATATCTGCAATCCATCTCATAAATATAAAATTGATTTGTTGATATGTAAATTTTATTTAGTTTTTTTAACAATTATTATTGAAAAGTATTAAAATTAACATTTAGGATATTTAAAAAAAATTAAATGAAAATAATTTTCTTATTAATTTATTTTAAATAGAAAAATAAGTAATTCATTTTTAATTTTATATTTTAATTATTTTATTTGAAATATAAAAATTTATTTACAAATAAATTTCACTTTTTTTATTTGCCAACTAAATTATCGATTCACAATTCCTAAGGAACAGGTCACGCGCGCAGATCGCTGTAGATTAGCCAACTAAAATTATCTTTCATTTTTATTCGTTTTTTTTTTATTTCTGCAGGATATGGAATTAAATAATTAAATATTGTTATTTATAATATTTTCTTGATCCTTAGCCTGAGAGAGAGAGCCGGTATCATCAAACTGCCGGAAAACCCAATATCTCAGTATTATTCTTAATTTTGAAGAATAGCGAATGGAATATTCCACAGAAGAATATACCTTGCTAAGGGGTCAGCTTGCCATGGAATAAATAACGAGTGGTTTACCTAACTCCAAATCTTTCACTTAATTGTAAAGAATCTCATATGGAATATTCCGCATACAAGAATATACTTTCCTTACGGTAAACTTGCCATGGAATGAACACCTTACCAGTAAGCCTGGAAGAGCATAACAAACTATAAAATTGGAGATTATAATGAAAAAGTTCGTAACTGCGGTGTCAGAGAACAATTGTGGCAACCATGCAAACCAAATAAAGTCTATTTATATATACAAGATCAATCAAGCTCTTTATCATAAAATTTGTTCACCATAATATCACATTACACGCTCAACAATTAATATAGAACATAACATATCCTTTGGATAATCACACATTTGGAGTTTCCTAAGACAAAAAACCACTAGACAAACCATTACAAAAGCCAATTATTATGCTGGAATCAGACTAGCACCTGCAAGTGGCAAAAACAAAAATTACTTATTAAGCCTGAAGACAGTTTGAGAAATAAAACGCTTCTTAAATTGACAAGACTAACATCGTTGGCCTATCAACAGTTCATCCACCATAATTCTCTTTCCCCATTGTCCTAAATCCTAAAGGAATGAACAATCTATGGTTATCTGCTATGTCATATAAAGTTTCAATATCATCCAGCTGTATGTATGTTTACATGCTAATGTAGGATGCAAAATTGGATAATAGTAAAAGTGTCATTCCAAGAATTTCCAACACATTCGGTTCTGGTTACTATATTCGAACATCAAAAGGAAGCTAAATGATGTCCCAATCACTTACAAAATGATGCATGCATCCAGAACTCAAATTTCCAGCCCATATGCCTATCTACTACATTGCATACATAAAACCTATTACTAATGTGGACAAATGCACATACAAAAGTTGTAATATACTAACCATTTCTCTCCACCTGTATCTCTTCTTCCTTCTCTTCATCAGCAGTTTTCCAAACAATATCTTTAAGTCCAGCTGACAAGTTCTTGTAGAACTGTAAATTGCAGTCAATTAATCTTGAACTTAGAGAAGATAATATCCAAAGTGTGAGGGTTCATGCGTAATGTGTTAAGGCACACGCATGTGTGTATGAACATAGACATACATGACAAGATTGATTAAATAATGCCAGACTAGAAACAACTGTTTATTTCTCTAATTCTTTTTGGTCCATCCAGTCCATCAAGTAAATCCAGAGAAGAGATTAACAAGATTAGATTTAGCCCAAAAAATCATTTTTTCTTTTGTTAAACTCACCACGGTAATAGATTCCTGTCTTTTGCATTCACATATACAATATTATGGAACAGCACAACAAAAGCAGATACAGCATAACCTTCATATCATTAATTTTATTTTTAAATAATTCCTTGTCATAATGTTTTACAGGAAACAGGAAAAATAATTTTCATTAATTAAGAATGCACTATTCACAATCAGATCCATCTACAAGCCTATGATACCAAATGATGACAAAGCTAAGAGTCTCTTCTATATTAAATTCTTTTTTAGTGTCACACAACAAACATTTTTTAATCCAATATCATACAAGCACAATTTTTTTTCTCTCATACCTTGTGAAATTCTAGGGTATCTCCCCCAGATTTGTGAAGCTCAACCATGTACAGAGAAGGGGCCACTTCAAATATCTGGTAAAAGAAAAATAGAAAGAGATTATCTCAATAAGGAATAGTCTCTTATTGCAGAACATAATTTGTCATCCTGGAGAATCTTCAAGACATACTTCTGTTGCAACAGATAAATGACCCTTGCGTCCAGTCTTCTCCCCTTGAAGCTTCATCTGGTGTTGGAAATAGAATAAAGTTCCACCACAATTAACAATTTAACAATTGAAATAGAATAAAACAGCTGAACTTCTGAATGTGTGCATGTATTTGATTTCATTAAAGCAAGTCTTATGCAAATTATGACTTTCAAGCACATTATCCAAAGTCTAATTTGGCCAGCAAATGTTCAATAATTATTCATTCAGTTCATGTACTAGGAATTTAAAATGAATAAACAACTAAAGATATATATTGAAGAGCCCATAAAATCCATGTCATCTTTCACCAATCTAATTAAAAAGTAGAGAAGAGAAAGTAATCAGACATAGAAGTAGAAAGCAGAAAGATTAGCATCTTGAGAAAAAAAAAAAAAAGAAGGAAACATCAATCCCTCTAAGCCCCCATATGTCAAATTGGCAAGAGAAGATAATCAAACCTTAAAATTGTTTTTCTTTACTTCAAAACCCAAAGGCATTGCAGCTGCTTCAATTTTTGATATTATCTCATTAGCAGAGTGTTTGGATGTAAATCTCGTTTCTCGTTTCACAAGTCCCTGATCAATAACAGAAGTATAGTTAATGCTTACTAAACTTGTATTCAAGAATAACTCAAATATGACTAAATGTCAAAGAAGGAAGACATGTCTCATCAAGCTATGAAATAATATAGACTGCTATACACAACAATTAACTCTTGACGATTCTATTCAACATTCCTTTCAAAATTTTCAGCAAAAAAGCAGGGATTCAAGTAATTTAACATATTGGTCTGAAAAAAAAAAAAGAGTAATTTAACATAGTACTTGTATAATCTACTTCATGCTTTAGAATATCAAAATCTATTGAACAAAAGAATCAGAATAATCCAGAAATTGTAACAAACTATAAACATTTCCAAGTCTGCTTCTCTTATGAATTTGAACTATATAAAAACAAAAAGGAGGAAAAGAAGACCATGATCAGCATAAGCATACCATTTGTTTCTCAAAAAGCCTACTGAGGTTGAGACCTTGAGATGTAGAGATAAGTTCAAAAGCATTCAAGGTTAAAGGTGCTACCAGCCCTATAGGAGCTTCTCGCCTCTCCACAACAAGGTCTCGACTATTCTGTTCACAAGAGAAAAACCAATAACTTCCCAAACATAAAATTGCATACTACAAAATCAAAATACAAGAATTTTACCCCTAATTCGTTGAAGATAGAGTTCACATCATCAAGACTAACTTCAGCTTGTTCAAAAGCAGGCGCCTTATATCCTTTCTTAAACCACTCATTTTCAATGACTTCAGCAATCGTAATGCGCTGTAATACACCATTAGTACACACGGTAAGTTTACAGATGTCCACGGCTATGGTGCATTGTTTCCAGCTATTGAAAGATATTTATGTATAAAAATGAGGAGGTGGAAGAAGGAAGCATACCGTCAAAGGATTAGGATCCAGAATTCTTTTAATTAGTTTCTTTGCACTTGAGGAGAACCATGGGGGACATGTGAAGTCTGCCTTAAATATCTGCAACCACGTAGTACAATATTTCAAAATACATGGATTACATAGCTTTACAATGGTATACAGAGGTTTGTACTCCAAACCATGAAATTTTTCATTTTCCAAGAGAAGAGTATTAGGCATAAACCTGCTATGCACTCTACTACTGCTATTTGGACTTGATGCAACTGAGTTTCAGATATAACAAGCAGCTTATAAAAGTTATACAATATATTGTTCTGCACAATTGATAAGCAGAACACTAGAACATATGCAACCCCAGCTTGCAATATTATGTATGCAAGTCATGGAGGCCAAAGTTTTTATAGGCTAGAGCTTTATCTAGGAGCATCATCATTTGAAGAGTTACGTCAATATCCCAAGAAAAATATTTGGTCTCCAATAAATACGATGCAATATTAATCTCCAATTAAAATCACTTTAAAAGGTGAAATGCACTCAAGTACACTGTTCAAAGAAGGAAAATTACCACACTGTTTAACCACAACGAATAACTAAATAAACAAGTAAACAATAGAGCTAGGCAGAGCAGACTTTTCTCTCACAGAAATTGGCAGGGGCTAATGAACGGAATTAACATAACTGGCTAGATTGATGGTTTTAACCAGCTGATAACAACAATTACCTGATATATAAGCATTTTGAAAATAACAACACATGATATCTAGATATTTATCTCATCTAGGATGAAATTAAAATCTTATGAAGTGGGATAGGTGCCCTTAAAGGCATTTCCAAAATAACTGCCGAACTCAATGAAAATACCTGCAAAATTTTACCTAATATGCTTTTTCTTTCCCTCATGAGTGAATGATATTTGACCAGTTAAAAAACAGGATCTTGAGAAAGCAAAATATAGCAACTGATCTAAGTTAAAATACCAATAACAGAACATGACAATATGCACAGCAAATTTGAATCCAGTATCACATATGGCCACACTTCTTTTAGATACTTTTTCCACTAAAGCATGTGTACAAGTAGAGATGCATGGATAGACAAAAGTTGCAAAAAAGGATGAGCCTGTTCACCTTCTTGTACAGAGCCATAAGATTAGATTCTTCAAAAGGCAAGAAACCAGCCATTAAAACAAATAGAATGACACCACATGACCACAAATCTGCCTTAGCTCCATCATAACCTTTATTGTTGATGACCTAGACACATGAAGCACCAAATATAAGAATAAGAGAATAAAGGGTCAATAAGGTCAGAAAGGATTGCAGAAAAACTACCAGACCTCTGGAGCAACATAGTTTGGAGTTCCACATGTTGTATGAAGTAATCCATCTTCCTAAATTACCAATGGAACAAAAATAACAATGATTATAATTCAGTTATGAATATTTGCAAGAGAAAAATTAAGAACTTATCCTTTGCAATCTGCCTGGGTACCTTGTGTTACATATTGGGAAAAAATGAATTGCAAAGCAGCCATGCAGTGATCTAACTTACCCGGACTTGTTGAGGTAGTGCACTTAATCCAAAATCTGAAACTTTAAGAGCTCCACTGACATCGAGTAGCAGATTTTCAGGCTGTGATTCAAAACCACTTAAACATATTAATCTTAAATACACACACGCATATATATAAATGCTACTTGTAGCAACAAGAGACTAGCATTTAGCTCTACAATTGTAATAAAGAAATTCTGAGATTTAAATCAATTATAAAAATAGAAGAGAAACAGTAATATATCTCAAACCTTTAAGTCTCTATGGTATACACCTCGGCTATGGCAGTAATCTACAGCATTGATAAGCTGCTGAAAATACTTTCTTGCTTCGTCCTCTTTGAACCTTCCTTTACTTGACTGACCAAAATAGCACCAAAAACCAAATAAATACATAGAGATCTTAAACTTTTCTAGAACCATAACTTCAAAGTTATTATTTTGATCATAGTTGCCATACAATTTTGTCAAAAAGTTCACCCCCAGTAACAAATTCCAGCACAATATATATTTTCGTCTTGCTCGCCATCACCTGAAAAAAGAATCCCACCGGAAATTAGTTATGCAAACCAAGGAATAGAATGTGCTAATACTTGGATATTTAGTGTAAATTCAGGTCCATAAAAAGGATTATAATGGAGAAAATATGTGAATCCTAAAGTGAAAACAGCAAAATGCACAAGGAAGATAACCAAATAAGAAGCCTAGTTGCTATCACAAACAGTTCAAATTTCAAAAGAATTAGAAATTGTACGATGGCTTTCAAACCTCATACATACGGATCACGTTCGGGTGTCTAATTAGTTTCATGGTTGAAATCTCACGTTTAATCTGCAAAAGAGCAAACAATAAAATCACGACACTGGTTAAGCCAAGACAAAAACTATTTAATAGCCAAACAGATTCATCAGTTTTATATAACAAATCAACCTTGCATTTTTTCGGATTTTTGAGATGTACAGGAAAAAAGATAAGAATAATATACTATTAGTAACTTTAACGAGTTAACCAAACAGAGCTTAAACTAATGACATACTGCTAGCATCACTTTTTAAAAAATAGCGAATTTTCCTTTTCACTAGATTCTGAAATCAAATAACAAAATTTAGAATTGAAACTTCATATGTTTTACTTTTCCTTCATCGCAGTCAAATTGAAAAGTAATAATGCATAGTGTATAGAGTAACGGTCAATTAATAAAACATCAACAGAAGAACAGCCTAAAAACAAATCAATAAATTATATCCCCTGAACAAGTTCACTTTTCCGATATCAGCTGAAAAGTTAAACAGAAACACGGAATTTCATTTCCTACTTAACTAATTCATTTTCTCGGCAAACAAACAACAAATGATAATACAACCCCAATCAACTTGATTATCAAAAACTTAAAACTAATCACAGAATTAAATAAAAACAAAACGATCAGCAAGAAAAAGGCAGGCACAAATTCATCTGCATACCTGACCGATCATTTTATGCTTAAGAACCTTCTCCTTATCAAGAATCTTAATTGCAACATGCTCTCCATTTTCCATATTCCTAGCAAACTTCACTTTAGCGAATGTTCCTTCTCCAAGAATCCTTCCTAGCTGGTATCTCCCAACGCGAGTCCGACTGCTAGACCCATTGGTTACTCGTGACGCCATTTCTCCAACTTGAAGATTTCAAATTTTATGTCACTTCCCTATAAAATGAATTTTTCCCTCCCTGGAATTATTCCAAGTTTCACTCCTTTTACCTCACGGTTCCTAGTCGGTCAAGTCCTCTTCTTTTTACATGGTTGCCATACCTGAGACTTTGCCACACTCATCGTCCCTGACTGCTTTTTCAAGAGAGAAAAGTAAGAAAAACTAATGAAAGAAATAAAGGAAGCTTTACAGAATCAAGCTTCAAATGGAAGAAGCGAATTTAAATCTCAAAAAATAAGGAAATTGTCTCGGAAGAAAAACTGAAAAGGAATTTGACAGTTGAATCAGACAAGGAACCCATAAAGTCGGAAAAATCAATGGCCCAGAAAATACTTTTCCAAAAAAATGAATAAAAATCGATTTTTTTCAAGTTATGAATATTATGTTGTTCATATAGCTAAAACTAGCCAATGATTTTCCATGGTTTTCTTTGATCGGATGAGAAAAAGACAAATAATTACTGAGAAATGAAATTGAGATTAGGGTTTGGTATGGAAATCGAAATGAACGAGAGATTGAAAAATCATTAGCTTAAAATGGGAAATTTGCTAAGAATGTGAGTAGTAGTTTTGCTGGGCAGGCTTTACCTGGCGCTAGATTTAGTTAATTGGGTAAGAAAGAGCTTTTTATTTTAATACGGCAACGCATGATCTTGGAATCTTCAGGTATATCCAACTACAAGACGTCATACCTTAAGCTATTTACAATTTTTCTATTGGATAGTCATTATAAATTATAAAACATGAATTATTGATCTATCCAAAAAAAAAACTTTAATTATGAATTATTATTATTAACCAATCAATCGCCTCATAATTTAAAGCAAAATTAATAATTAATACTAAATGCTAAACGCGGTTTCAGAAAAAAATAAAAGAACTTCTCAATGTAAAATTAAATTATATTAGTTGGTCCAAGTGGTAAGCGGCTTGGTTCCGCTTAAGTAAGGTCTCGGGTTCGAGGCCTTGCGTACGCAGAAAATCCCTGTTGGGAGACTCATCCACCACAAGCCAGGTGCGTGACTCAGGTCGAATCCGGATGTAGTCGGGACGAAGATCCGGTGAACCGGATGGGCCACCCAAAAAAAAAAATTATATTATTAATACAAATGCAATTGCAGCTAGACTTTGATGTTAAAAAATTTTAAACTGAAGATTATTGAAGTTCAAAGTGACAATTCCAGTACCGTTCATTCATTATGTCGTGATCATTCATTCCCAATTGCTAACATGGACCTTATTAATTAGCTAATTTGACTTTTCATCAATCCAGGCAATATCTTTTGCCCATTTGGTCTCCCTCTCTTCCTGGGAATATGGCACGACCATGCTTCCTACGTTATATAGTTGTGTAGATTTTTTTTTCTTTTTTTTAATATTATTACCAGAGAATATATATTTGATGGATCGGAACTTAAATCAAGAAAAAAGTGAATCCCCTGATGGTATCAAGGATAATTACCCAGACTCTTAAGTTAGAAGTTTTGGAGACCATTAAACGTCTCAAGCCTTTATATATATATATAAGCTGCAAATAGGGTACGGTATGGGCGCTGGTGAGTAGAGGATCCCGATCAATCAACACATGATGGGATATTTTTTTAATAATGCATTTTTAAAAAATATTTGCAGAATTGATACATGTAAGACATATTTATAGGTTTTGGATGTTTACATGAAATTGCTACACATAACAATAGTATCATAAGAGGATGCGGTGGTAGGATCCGATGATAGAGTGGATATTGTGCGAAAAACTGTTGAAAGGGACAGCGGTACCAATATCTGAAATCGATGCCACCTAGAGTGCACCAAGGTCCTGAACTTTTGCAGTGGACATATCTTCCTGAATACACTTCCAATTCTTTCAGTTTGATTTCAGTTAGTCAACAATGGTTATTCGATATTGCAGTAGATCAATCTAGATGTAATGACTATGAAGTAGGGCCATCCAGATTAAATATTGATTTGAACATCATTTATCTTTAGAAGATCAATGTGAGTACAATCCACTTGCCCAAACCAGCCCCCCTATGCAATATGAGTAGCCTGTATGACCAAACGGGCTCATCCATGCAATATGAGACCAACCCTTATGCCTAAACAGGCCAACCAATGGGGTATGATAATTTTTTCAATGAACTTTTTTAGTGATCCAAAGTTAGTCAGTACTCGGGATTTAGTCGACCAACCACTATATAGTGGGGGTTATAGTGATGTAATGCAATTGCCGCAACATCCAAATATTGACGATACAGATAATCAAACAGATAAATATAGCACCTTAACTCGCAATAGATAGTTTTGTCTATTGTATTATTTGTCAATAATATAAATTAGTTAGCTAGATTATGTTTAAATACAATTTTTTTTCTCATTGAGTTTTGTTTTAATATTATGATATTAATTTAAATACAATTTTAATTTGATTAGTGATTATTTATAGCTACACAATTTATTTCATGAATTTTATTAGTGTAATAAAGAATAAAATAAATTGGCAACCTTAACAATAAAATTTAATAACTTAAATATACGAAAGTTACATTGTATATGCAATTGTCAACCTCTAAAATATTGAGTCGACAATCTAACATCACTTCTGCATGTTTTTTTTTTATTGTAACCCACATTACCATACTTGTTGCATTGAGTGACATTACCCTTTTCTCGCCTATCCATCTCGTTTCAAATGCGAATTGTTTTTGGGCGACCTTTTTTTCTTTGTAACTCCATATCAGGTATTGATTTAAGACCATGATACTCAAGCCAGTATGCTTTATGCCCTATATGTAATACCTTTACTATTACAGTCTTACTAATTTAAGCGATTGGCCGAATTTTTTTCTTTTCTTATCTTAAAAATTATATTATTAACTACAATAACTCCTTAATTATAATGCTTAACCATTATTCATTCTTTAAGTTCATATTGTCGCTAACCTATAACTGTCCAATTTTATTATTTATTTTTCAAAAATTCGACAATATAACGGCTATAAACCTGACTAATTTCCTAAAATGCAAACAATTTTCACATCCCCTCAGGGCACAACAATTCAAAATATTGTATATACATCTCATCCACATAATTCAATTTCATTTCAATCATACATAGTCCATCCATACTAGCCAACCACATATTTACATATATACAATATACTGTACCATTACAGACTAATTTTTAAACTTCAAATATATACAATAATATACATGCCAATACAAAAATATAACTTCTAATCCTTCAAAAATTCTTCATCCAATGTGTATTACTACTCAAACTCATATGTACCTGCACGCATTAAATCTTAAGTGCTGAGTATTAAATAAGTTTGATGGTGACTAATAATTATAGTATTTTTCAACATGCATAATTATACAAATTATGCAAAATATTCAATTTTTCTTATCAAAAAACACTTTTCAATGTTTACAAAAATACTCTTTTTACACTTTAATTATAAAATTGCCATTATTTTTCTTATTTTCACATCATATTTGAGTTTTGGCATTCAAAACTTGTAATTAGTCCTTATTTTAACTTTTTATGTAAAATTATATTTTAGCCTCTGAACTTTACAAAAGTTTATTTTTTGACTGTTTGGTCATTAAATTACCATTTTACCATTTTTAATCATTTTCTAATTACTTTTACTTATTAAATATAATTTTTGGAGAAATTACCATTTTATTCCTAAACTTTTTATTTCTTTTCAATTAGTTCATTTTTCATTTTAAACTTCACCTTTAGCTTTCTCTTTTGTACTTTTAACTTATTCTTATCATCATGCCCGTAATACAATTTCGACATAAATTTTCAGATCGGATATATAAGACGTGGACCTCATAGGGGCACATATATACTGAGAAATGACCTTGAATGATCATTTCTCACATAACAGATAACATATCATATAGACATTATGGAAGATCAATGATCATACCATAGCAAAATAAGTCGTCATTACTTGCACCGCAGTATGGATGTCTATATGGCTAGCCAATTATATTATGAGCTAGATTTTGATGACCTGACTATTGCTAAGAGCAAAAATTCACTTAATTTTAAATTATTCTTCAGATGTTTAACACTTTCAATTACTTTTTCAATACAATAATTTTTGTCAGACAACTTTTTAGTATTTTTTACACAGTTTGTAAATCATATCATTATAATTCACCATTTTTTCATCAATTATGAATTATTTTACATTAATTCAACATTTTTGCTTAATACATAACCACAATTTCATCTAAAAAATATTTAATTAATTTTTATAAATTCTACAAAAATTTATGGACATATTATATCATTTCTACAATCATTTTAAAGCTTCATTTCATCAAAACACACAAAATAAACTTGAATTCCCTTTAAGGTACCATTCGGCCACATGAGTACATTCACCTTACACGTGCTTCTAATTTAATTTAAGCTTCCAAAAAGGCTTATTTAAGGTCTAATTTCACTATTTTCAAGTTAATTTCAATTTTATACCTTTTACCTATTTTTTTTCCTAAGTTAAATAAAGAAAAATTCATGCAAATTAAGGAAAATAAGAGGATTTATGAGTCACTAACATTTTTCTTTGGCTTATGCTTGTCTATACTTCCTTTTTCTTTCCCTTTGCTTTGAAAACTTGTTCTTCTCCTTGAATACCTAACATGGCCGAAATTATTTTCATAAGAAACCTTAATTTTTTAATCTTAAATGCTTAAAATAACATTAAAAATTAACTCTATGTACCTTAAATTACTAGTAGGTACCTTAAAATCAAGAATTTTACTTACCTCCAAATGACACCTAAAGTTTTTTTATTTGATTTTCTACCTTCTCTTCCTCTAATCAAAGGATATAGGCTTAAATAATACTTTATAGAGGTGAAACTTTATTTTTTAAGCTTGGATTTGGTGTGAATTAAGAGAGAGATGGAAGAAATTTGAGACAAATATGGTGGTGATGAGTTCGGCCAAGGGAGAGAGAGATGAAGGCTGTAGAAGAATCAGGTATTTCTTTAATTTTGTTGTCATTTAAGAAAGGCTTGAGTGGGTTTGAGCTTGGGCCAATTAGCGGGCTTAATCTATTTAACTTAAGCCCATTAATTACCGAATAAACGATCCTAATTAATTTCATCCACTTTTCAACTCCAATTCATCTCAAATTTGATTTCATCACTCTTATCACTTTAAAAATAGGCTGCACACGAAATTTCAGCCAAATTAGAGTCAATTACTAGTTTGGTTCAATTAGATCGATCCGATTTAACAAATATCGATGTTACCAAAAAATTTATTTTTTACAACCAAAATATTCTACACATTATTTTAGGCATATTTATAATTTTTGGCAATTTTTAGACCTTATTTACTATTTTTAATGGCTCGATCAAACCTAAATCAACCTTAGTTACTAGTCAAACTGAACCGCTTCATTTTTCATATTTTTTTTATTTTTAGAGGTCTATTTAATCTCAAATTCACTTTAAATTTCAACCTTGAACTATCCATGATCAATATTTTTCGATAGTCAAATAAAATATTTTTATCTCCGGATGTACTTTTCAGCTCGAAAATATTATTCACTATCAAAAAATACTATTCACGGCTAAATCGGCATTCAGACCATTACACTATAGAGTTGAATTTCCCATCATAACATTTGAGTACCTCGGTTATGTTGTAATAGTTATCTACAAATTGGACCATATCAAAATGCTTGTGTATGCAAGCTGCAATCGCATGTGAATGTTGCAATCTTAACAAGTGCACTAGATCGACAAGTAATAAAGTGGGGTATAGTTAGGACCCGCAAATATCGAACCCAAGGGATAAGGTATAACACCCTTATCCCTCCTAACACTGTACCGGCATACCGAAAACCGAATTTTTTTTTTCAACTTAACCTCTATATTTAAAAACTTATTAACCTTTACTTAACCAATAGTTATCCATTTTTTGATGATTTATAACTGTCCAATTTATTATGCATTTAATAAAATTTTTGCAATATAACGGTTGTACATAGTGCTAACCCCCTGAAAAGCAATAAATTACACAGCCTCTTAGAGGCATAACAATCCATAGCAATAACAACAATAATAACATTCATTTCTATCCATTCCATTAATTCACAATCCAAACACTACTTATCTAAAAATAACTTCCGTTTACATTACATAACCAAAAGTAAAGTTGGACATATATATACATGCCAAAATTTATGAACTAAAGCATCCTAAAAGAAATTTTGCAATCTGAATTCTTGCTCCTCCTCCTGATTACTTGCGCGCAGTAAAACTACACGCTGAGCACTCAACATACTCAGTGGTGACTAATAATCGATACATTTCCTAACATTTTCATTATTAATCTTAAATGATAACCTATACGGATAAGCATGAGCACAAAATCATTCATTATTGCATTCATAACATTGACTTAATATTTCTTATAAGATTTACCATTTTAATCACATAATTACAATTTTGCCACTATATATTCAATAATGATTTTCATACTAATAATTAAGGCAATTCACATCTCTTTACACTTAATTTGTCATTTATAAGAAAAATTATATTTTAGTCCTTATTGCTAATAAAATTCACTTTTTAAATAATTTAACTATTATCGGACTGTTTTATCCTTATTTAATCAATTCTCATTTAATTTACTAACTTTTTACACTTTTAAGAAAAATTACCGTTTTACCCCTAAACTTTCTTTTTCTTTCTTTTTGATCTTTTTCACTTTCTTTTCTTACTTTCCATCTTCTTTTAATTTTTTTTTTCATTTTATTATCATTATACTCCTAGTACAGACCCGGCAGAAAATTTCGAACCGGATACACGGAACATAGACCCCACGGATCCCACTAAAAAGAGAAATAATTCCCAAGGAACCATTCTCAAAACACTGCACTTTTCACTTTCACTTTACACTAAAGCTATGGAGATCAATGATCCTACCCATAGCTAAGCAAGTCGCCATGACTTGCACCGCGGTAAAGAGTGTTTCTATGGCTAGCCAATTATATCCAGAACTAGTTTTTACTGCCAGACTAATCCTAAAGGCACAAAATAATTTGTGTAGAATATTTTAGTGATGAGAATGGAATTTTTTGGTGACACCGGCAGTTGTCGAATCGGACCGATAAGTTTGAATCGGACAGATGACGAACTTCGATTAAGCCGAAAATTTACATTCTCATCACTAAAATATTCTACACAAAAATTCATGTAGGCATGCAAAATCTGATAATATTTGGAGTTCGTTTACTATTTTTAATTATTTACGCAAAATCAAGTCACCTTCTCTATCAGAAAAATTGACTCGCTAACTTTTTCGTATTTTTGACCTTTGAAAGCCTATTTGGCCTCAATTTCACTTTAAATTTCAACCCCGGACTCACCATGACCAATACTTTCCGATTGTCCAATAAAATATTTTTGACTTTCGAGTATCCTTTCGGGCCCGAAAAGCACTATTCACCATCGAAAAGTACTGTTCACGGCTGATTTGGTGTTGAGGCCATTACATAAGGGTTGTTTTAAGCTAGATATCTAGAGTTGAGCGAGTTAATCTGAGATAAATTTTCAAGTTTTTGATTAAGAGAGCATCCTGAATCTAATTAATAAAATAAATAAATAAATAAATAAATAAGATAAAGCTAATTAAACTAGAGATTAAAACAATAGTTAAAACATTGCTCGGGTTCACTCATCCGCCCCATACCCAATGTGAATTAATTTTACCTAAAAGCATACATGAACGAATTCGGGATAACCCTCTTAACCCAAGCGTCCCATTCCGAAGCCAGCTATTCTAGTTGCTAAACTTCCCATTCCGGAGCCAATCCAACAACTAGCCTATGCATGGGTCTAACATCCTATGTTTGGTTTGCTTTCCCATTCCGGAGTCAAACAACCCAAATCTCATCTATTTCACTCCACACTCTAGTCCTAAAATCACAATTACTGCACATTTAGAATTCCATTCCGGAGCCGTCTAAAATAATATAGCATTCATAACAGAAAAACTGAGCAAAGTCATTCATAGAATCCAATCCACTAAGCTCAATACCGATCCAAGACATATGATAAAAATCATTCATCCATGCATGGAAAATAATTTAATAGATTGAAAAACCATGAGATACAAATAAGTAACTATGAAATAAACCATTCATGTAAAAATCAAATTAAATTCAACATCCACATTATGGGTAGGGGATTCAAAGATCCCCAAGCAACAAAACTACAAATTAAACATAAATAAAGTAAAAAGAGAAAGGAAAGAGGAAATCCATGAAGCCATTTGTAGCTTGTGAAGTTCCAATCTGCATCCAAGTCTCCTCCTTCAAAGCTCCAAGCCAAATGAAGAACACAACTTAAAGTAAATGCAGAAAATTGAATCTAACCCTAACTTAAATTGGAAAATAAATCTAATTTAAGGTTTACATTGAATTAAATCTAACCTATAACATAAAATGAAGGGAAACATAAGAAAAATGGAGGAAAAAGCCCTAAATCTAAGTGTGGCGGCTCTCCCCCATCGTCCCTCTCCATTTTTTTCCAAAGAAAATGCAGTTTTTATAGATTTGCAGATGGCCACGACTGAGACAAAAGTGTCCCAACCATGGCTAGTCAGGTTAGGCACGGCTGGGACATTTTTGTCTTAGTCGTGGTCACCTTCTGGACTAAAATAGCTCGAATTCTACATTGGCCATGGCCGGGACAAAATGTCTCGGTCGCGGCCCCTGAGAGAAGAAAAACAAGTCCCATTAATTTATCATTTTCTAAATATTTCACCGTTGGATTGAGCTGAAATTGTAACCATAGCTTTTTAACATCTTGATCTAAATTTTCAACGGTGGAGATTGGATTCTGATGTCTGTAGATCATTTCAAAAAATAATATGGTGCGAATTGGGAATTCTTTAATGGGCACAGCTGGGACCATTTTGTCTCAGTCGTGCTCTTGCCTATTTTTTTGCACAAGAGTCAAATTTATCCCATTAAACACACCAAAACATTGTAAATGTCAATATAATTTCATTTGGCATAAAAAGAGAAAGTTATTACACAAAATAATGAAAATCATGCAAAATAAAACATAGACACAAACAAAAATATACTGAAATTAAACAATAAAATTGGAGTTATCAGTGAACAATGCATTTTTTTCTTGAAACTTACCACACTCACATTATATATATATATATATATATATATATATATATATATATATATATATATATCAGGCTCAAAATTTATCTTTGATAATCTGCATGCTATTACCCTGTACATTTTATACCAATTATCATAATCAATCACCATGCAACATCGAGCCTTGTTAGCATATTTGATCATTATTTTGACACATCAACGCGTGAATCGGAAGCCTTGGCCCATTTTAGTCATACACATGTCCCCCCACTGATTATAAATGAGCAAAAATATGTTCAATAATTGCAGTAATCAGCATTATGTGAACATCTTTCAAATCGCTATTAAAACTCTTAGTAATATTTATCGTCAGGTGACTATATAAATAGCCACCATCCTCGGACAGTATCCAATAATCTAGTGATATCCTCATTACCCTGTTATAAGAATATTGATTAAGGTCTTTGATATTCCCAATCATAAGGTCTACATTGTCATTGGATGATAGATAATCATTATGCATTGGAACATCTTCAAAATCATCCTCGTCTCCTAAATTTATTGACAATTCATTTCTATAACCTACAGTAGTGGGATTATAGCCTATCTCCTTATTTGCATCCATATTTTAAGTATTGCCAAAAATATTCTCACATAGTAAATCACCATCTCTTCTATTAATAGACTATCAATGCTGACTAGGAGCTACATTTGGAACCTGCTGAACAGAAGGCCATTGATTGATATCTGGAATATAGAAAATAGAATGGCATTAACTGTCAACATAAATATAGGAAATGGAATGTCGTTGACTATCAGCAGGTACATGAAAAATAGAACGTTGTTGACTGACATCTAGGATATGGAAAATTGATCGGCACTGATTGCCATGTTTTGTAAAATGACTTAGCTCTGCATCTATTCCCTCAACAAAATTTCTCTTAGTAAAATGACTTCCTGATCTATTTTCAAAAAGTGATATACTAAAAAAATCACCAATCCTTTGCCTAATTGATCGCATGGGTTGACTCAACCTAGCAAAAGGCATTGGGCTAACTAATCGACGTAATTGACCTTATTCTGAATTGATACTAACCTGCATTCCAAGTGACTCACCATCCCGTTGACTTAAAGACTATCTTGATTGATTGGAAATATCATCACCTCAATGGATATAAGATCGTCGTTGGGCACTTTCATTTAAATTTTGTATTGCATCTCTGATAAAATTATATCGAGAGAACATTTCAATATATTGATGGCCAAAGGTCTGTGTAGGCTGACTATGACCAATTTTAATATTTTTCCTTTGCAATGCCTCAGTTGTAAATCAATATTCGTGTGCACATGTGGGTCGACTAGCTCCCGCACCTCCCTTACTAACACAATAACTAATTTCACCAAGTTGTAAATATCATATCTCCTTAAATTATCATAAATTGCATCTATGTCATTGTCATCCGCTAAATCAATCGATATCTAACATAGCGATCCTCGGTTGTACATTGGACTTTTGAAAATCACGTTGTTGATAGCTTAACCTAAATTTATGTAAATTTTATGCACCAATTCTAAAATAGTTGGTTTATTTTTAACTCTCATTCTTCTTGTAATGACATTTGGATTAGATATATCATATTGAAAAACCGATGCTCCAACACTTATTTGTCCTTTCGTGTGCAAATAAAAGTAAGTATATGTCGACATCTTTCAATTACCTACAAATAAAAAAATTAAAATATTTTATTAAATTTACATAATAATAATAATAATAATAATAATAATAATAATAATAATAATAATAATAATAATAATAAGAAGAAGAAGAAGAAGAAGAAGAACAACAACAACAACAACAACAATCGGCTATTTAAATTTATTAATAAATTAAAATATAATATTAAATATCATATTTATAATTATCTATGGCTATACCAATTCAATTTTATATAATTTTAATAACATTTATAATAATTATAATTTTAATGTTATATAAATAAAATAATAACATAATCACACTATTTACATATAATAACAACAAACAACAACAATAACAACACGTATTCATTTATATTTTTTTATAGTTTTCTACATATGTATTAAAATAATTAATATATAAAAATTAATTAAATATTTTATTTCAATAGCTACACAATTACGATTTTCTTAGCTTTTTGATTGATAATTTTGATTTACTTATTCATTTTAATAAATAAAATCAATATCATTATAAAAGCAAGCTAAAACTAAACATATAGAATTATAAATAA
The DNA here is from genome assembly GCA_037975025.1 of Excoecaria agallocha. Taxonomy (NCBI): domain Eukaryota; kingdom Viridiplantae; phylum Streptophyta; class Magnoliopsida; order Malpighiales; family Euphorbiaceae; genus Excoecaria; species Excoecaria agallocha. The sequence continues at coordinate 42,020,065 of CM075810.1, read as the reverse complement.
AAAATTTTAAAATTTCACAAACCTTATACGATAATACTGCAAATATATTACTGATCTATGAAAAAATATATTGCCTACTTATTTAAATTGCAAAACTTATCAAAATTAAAAAGGTAACAAGTATATTGCAATTCATAGGTAAATGTTTCATTCAAGAATAGGGTTTATACATGCAGAGGTAGGGAAAATTTTTCATCGTTAGAATGGTAGGGAGTGGAAAATATCATGAAAATTGTTGAAAAGGACAGTGGTGTCAAAGTCTAAAACCGCTAATAGTGGCAACGGTTTCAGGCACTAATACCACTGTCCTTTTCAACGATTTTTCACACAATATCCACTCTGCCATCGGATTCCACCACCGACATCCTCTGACAATAGCGTTGCCATGTGTAGCGATTTCATGCAAACACCCCAAACTGTAAATATTATCTGATATGCACCAATTTTGTAAATATTTTCTAAAAATGCATTATTAAAAAAAATATCCCAATTATTTATGGTTATGTTCCATCTTTTGTTTAAATGATAAACTAAATTTCTTTACTCAAATTACACAATTATTTAAGTTTAGAATTTGTTTGTTCAAATTGCAGAATGTGCTCCGTTTAGGAAAGATTGCTCAAATTAATATAATGTCCAATCAAGCAATTATGGTTCTTTATCACTTCGTAATATCGATGATTAACTATTATATCAAACTGAAGTTATATGCAATTTTAGTATTGATATTCCTCTACATATCTAAAGAAAGAGAAAGAGTTTGAGTAGGAGAAAAGTAGGTCGATCGGATCGGGAGTTGGGGTACGCAGAATCAAACTGGAATTGAGAACCGAATTGAATTTGGTCGGTTTGGAAGATATTGAATATACATTTAATTAGAAATTATGTTATATTTATTTTTAACGTATGTTTTTTAGTGTAATTTTGATTAATATTTATTATAGAAATAATATGAAAATTTTATATATATTATTTTTTAGTTATTTTAAATGGTTTTATTTTATTGAATATATGTTAATTTAATTTATAAACTCATGCAGGTTAAAATTCCAATAAAAAAATAAGCCAATATTGATCCAACACCAATTGAAACCAATCAAACAAATAGAAATTATTTCGATTTCTTCAATTTTGATACTATAAACTTCAATTTTTAGTTCTTTTAATTTAGAAAGTTCAATTTTTGATCTATTCGGTTCGGTTTAAAATCGAACAGACCATTTATACAACCCTAATCAGGAGATCACTTGAAACCTACAATATAATGGCCTCAACATCGGGTCATCCGTGAACAGTACTTTCAGACGGTGATTAGTGCTTTCCGGGATCATCATATTTTATTGGATCATTGAAAAGTATGGGTTATGGTGAGTCCTTGGTTGAAATTTGAAGTGAATTTGAGATCAAATGGGCCTCCAAATATCAAAAATACGAAAAAAGCAGCGAGTCAATTTTTCCGGTAGGTAAAGTAACTTGATTTTGCATAAATAATTAAGATTAGTAAAAAAACTCCGAAAATTGCTAGATTTTGCATGCCTATATGAATTTTTATGTAGAATATTTTAGTGTTGAGAATGAAATTTTTTTGTGACATCGGCAGTTGTCGAATTAGACTGATAAGTTTGAATCGGATTGATAACGGACTCCGATTGAGCCAAAAATTTATGTGCTAGCTATTTTTTATGTGATAAAAGTGATGAAATTATTTTTGGAGTGATTTGATAGCTGAAAGAGAGAGAGAGAGAGAGAAGAAAGAAAGAGGAAATTCGGCCAAGAGAGGGAAGGTAGGAGATGAGCCAATTTCTGGAGATTTCTCCATATTTCTGGCTCTTATATATCCATCCAATAGGCACAAAATTGGCCAAACCAATGGGTTTAGCCCATTTTGTTCTTAAGGCCCATTTAGGCATTTTTAAAGCCCAATTTTGACTTTCAAATATCACTTCAAATTTCAATCCCGGACTCACTATAACCCATACTTTTTGATGATTTAATAAAATATTTTTGACTTTCGGGTGTCCTTTCTGGACCGAAAGGCACTAATCACCATCGAAAAGTACTGTTTACGGCTGACCCGGTATTAAAGCCATTACATGCAAAAAAGAGAGAACGTCCAATTGGATCAAAATAAACACTCCGATGGCTAAGTTAGTGAGCATTTTAAAAAAAAAATAAAGAGATAAGATTTCAGAATGGTATTTTCTGTTCAAAATGAGATATATATAGGTGAGGATGGTTGGTAAGTAGCCCTGTGCAACTATCGGTTCGGTTCAATAACCGAACCAAAAACCAAACTTTCAATATTTTTATCAATCATACCAAACTTATAGATAACCGAATTCAAATCAAATCAAAATTTCGATCGGTTTGGTTCGGTTAATTGAAAAACCAAAAATTAAAACTATTTTTAAAAAAAATAAAAAATTGTATCTAAAAATTATAAATTATAATATACTAAAGTAAAAATATCTAAATTGTACAAAATAAAAGTTCAAATTAAAGATATAATTCCAAAATATATAATAAATAATACAATAAAATCGTTAAATAATTTTTTTCATTTAATCGATTTTTAATTTAATCGTCAAAATTCTAAATTATCACAATGTAATCATATAATTTACAACTCAAAATAAGATAATTTACATGTATAAAATAATTATTCAATAAAAAATTAAAAAAATTATATAATTATATAAAATTTTGGTTCGTTTCGGTTTTTATGTGATTTTTTCTTTCAAAAATCAAACCAAACCAAAAAATCAAATTTTTTTAAAATTTAAAATCGAAAACCGAATCAAATTAAAAAATTAATTGGTTCAATTTTTCAATTTGAACCAAAATTTGCTCATCCCTATTGGTAAGTATTGTAGGTACTTGAGTACCTAGCATGGTAGATTTGGCGCCAATAGTTGTTGAGAGGACAGGCAAGGGGGACATGTCAGAGACGTGGTAAGGCAAGTAGCATTGCCAGTAATCCGATCGATTTTATATTTTCAAGCAAATTCGATCAGTTGAACTTCAAAAAATTTTCAGAAAAAATAAAAAATAAGAAAATGATTTGCTTATTTTATTATATCTCATACATGTGGTTGAAGAATTATATGTTTATACAATTTGATTTATTTTTCTTATTATAATTAATCAAATTTTAATTTTTACCCCGTTCAATCAAGCTTGTAAAATATTTTTGCATGAAATTATCATTTTTCTGCATAGTTCAATGTTATTAATTATATCTATTCACAGAACTTGTGGTGGTTTGTACATATGTTAAATGAATTTATTTGAATGTTTATTTTTTATATTATGTGGATTTATTTGGATATTTATTACTTAAGGCAATTTATTTGGTTTTTATATTTACAAAATTTATTGGACATAAAATTATTATTTTTATATTGATATTTGGTAATTAATAGATTTTTGAATGTATTTTTACATACTACATATTTAATTTTTTTGTAAATAATCCTGTTTAAAAATAATAATTAAAACTCTGAGTCGACCCCGATTAAACCAATTGATCCATGAATCAGTTGGTAGATCGAGTCGATTTTTGGACCAAGTTTCAAAACATTGTAGATAAATATGTCAGAGAGAAGAAAGGTTATAAAAAAGTTATAAAAAAATTGAGCAATTTTGTTGTAAACAAATATCAATTTTTCCTAAAATAGTAGTGAGGAAATGAAAAAAAAAAGCTACATCTCCTCCAGTACCAGAAATCGACAAAAGCTTGGATCAGTGGTAGCCGACAAAAAGCTATTGTGGCCGACAAAAGCTTGGATCAGTGGTAGTTGGGGACTCTGTCGCATCCCTCATCTTAGTAGGCCAATGCATCTCCTCTGGTACCAAACACCACCTCTGCCTCCTCCAATACCAGACAGCGCCATTCTCCTCTACCTTCACCTCTAGTACTAGACACCGCCTTTGCCTCGATCTCCTCTAGTACAATGTTTATTTTCTGAAAAAATTGGATATAGGTGAGAATCCAAAAAAGAAATTGAGAGTGGATCTTAATTTATTTTTTAATATGCACATGTATAGCACGCATAGTTAAATTACTGTGAATGGTTTATAAGGTGTTTATTAGTATTTTTATAAAGTTATAGTGTTTATTTGGTAACTCTGTTGGTACAAGTACCTAAATGAAAAATATTACTAAATTAAAGTGTTAATTTATGTATTTGACCATTATATATCATCTATAAGAGAATAACTTATTATAATCCAGACAAAAAAATTTTTGAAACGGACCACAATCAGTTGCTAAATATTAGTAAACTAGCACTTATTTGCGATGGATAGTGAATTTCTTTAGCGATTAAATTTATATATCAATAAGAGCCTATAACCGTCGTATTAATATAAATAAATTAACAACATTATCATAAATTTACACGAATTAGAATTGTAAATAATTCTAACTTACTGTACCGAATTACTACATATAGATATATGTGTGTTTGTGACATTTGCCATAAAGTTGCATGGCTCTCTGGATAATCTATTTAAGATTGGAAGAAGGCAAATCTTAGATACTTAAAAAAAAATTGTAGAAAAGTTGTAATTCACAGACACTTACCTAACAAGTTTCAAAATTAATATCGATTAACTCTTCACCTGGAGAAGCAATAGGACCCATGTCATTCCTATCTTTTTTCGACATGATACCTCTACTTAGGTAGTCTAACACTTGTGGATTTCAAATGGAATATCCTTGACCAAAACCCAAAGGCAACACCTTCTTTAGAGGAAAAATTCCAATCATGGAGGAAAGTGTGACAGCCACAACAGATATTTCTTTGGGCATAGCTTGTTTGAAATAAACCCATTCATAGGGTGCTCCTCCATCAACTTAGGTCGATCGAACTGAAATTGAAGTCAAACCAATTGGAGTTGGAACCTTTCCTACCTCTACGGAAGCCTCACCCCTTAGAGATCTATAGAAGTTCAAAAAAGGGAAGAAAGAAAAGAACGATGAGAATTCACGAAGTATGAAGAGATAAAATCTGAGCAAAATAAATGTTCATACATGCAGAGTGACATTAAATCCAAGGACTCACACCCATAAAAAAAGCTAACTAGGTCTCTGAACTAGTCGGATAAAATTTGACTCGAATAACGTTAGCTTAGAAGCCAGATCTTTTAGCAGAGTAGGCTTGAGTGACCTATGTAGGCTGATGCCTAAACTTCCTTTTTGTTTGATTAGAAGGATATTTTCTAACTTCCCTCTAAAACCTTTTACGAATGAGGGTAAAGTAAAAAACTTCCTTTGGCTCCTCACAGTAAAGTAATACTCTGTGTTATCCTCTCGATCGAACAGGTAAAAGAAGTAGGTGAAAATTTTAAAAGATGGAGCGACTCCAAGTGTTATCCATAAAATCTTAAAATAGGCAACTAATATCCATCTATTTAGACTCAACTGGAAGAATGCTTTGATCGAATAGATGCAGGGGAAATTGTAAACTGAACTTCAAATGACCATGGAACTAGATGAACCATTCTAAAGGGTCATTTGATTTCTATCTACCATCGACATGGATAAAGGATAAGATATAACAATTACATCCTCAAACAACTAACATCTCTCTTTTAACTCTTTCACTTGTGCAACATTTAATCTATCATGCTTTTCTATAGGATCTTTAGTCCTATATGACTATAAAAAGCTAAGGTCAACAATCAGATTAGTGCTAGACCCCCTCGGTTACCACTTAAAGCAGACCCTAAAAGGGGCTTGACGAAGATAAAGATGGATATGAAAATAAATCTGAGTTTGAAATGTAAATAAAGTTATGAGACACCTATATAAGGAAAACTTGATTGGTAGGAATTCATAAAAAATTTGGAGGAAGTGAATTAAATCTTAGAGTTGGAACTTGAAAAGCTTGAAGAAAGAAAATTCATAACTTCAAATAGAGGAAAATGGAGCAGATCTTCATAAAAGGTTATAAAATGATTTTAAACTAACTATTTGTATTTGCAAGGATTGGCCTCCTTAGCAAGCTAAACAACAAAATAATCCTGCCATGCGACACTCCACAACCAGACTAAATAGAGTATAAAGCATCCTCTTTAAATAGTGCCATTAACGAAGCATTATCCATCATGAGAATGAAAAAATAGATTTAGCATAGTGTTCGAGCTTAAAATTTAAAAGCATCCAAAATTCCACCAAGATTCGAGGAATTCGATCGACAAGACCTTGGCTGAATAAATTGATCGTAAGCTTCAGGTGCCAGCAGCCTAAAGCCTCTTCTCCTTCAATCCCTCATACCAATTGGAATTCTATAGGTAACATATTGAAAAGATTCACTTCATCAAAATACTACCATTTTTAGAAATTCAAGCATTGATTGCTTTAGCCCTTTTATCCTCCGATTCACCTCACTGATTGGAATGTTGAAGGGGGGACAAATGATAATGCTCAACATTATCTTTTATTGGGTTTGGACCAAATTTAATCTAAAGGGCCATTAAACAAAAAGGCACAACAAAGCCCAGTGCCCAAAAAGCCTAGCACGTAAGCAAACGGATGCCACAAAAACCAATAGGATTAGGCTATCCAATCGGATAAGATAGGGCATGTCCTTTACTATAACACCCTAATACCTCCAAGGAGTATACATGGGTGCTACAATTGCATAAAACATTATAATCAATCCCAACTAACAATAACAACAATAATATTCTTAATTAACTTTTTGCTAGATAACACTTAGAATAGACCTTTACAATAAATACAATTTCAATACATAAGTACATAATAAAGTCCTTACAACTTAATTTACTATACATTTTACATCTCAAAATTACACATTACATAATTACTACTATAGCTTACATCTTTTGAAAACATCCCTTGAAATCCTCAATCTCCTCTTTATGCACGACTTAAATTCAGTACCTACCTAAACAACAATTCAAACTAAATCGTACTTAATAATGAACTACTAGGTATAACTATGAGATCACTTAATTTATTAGTAATTTTAATATTATATTGCACTACTCAAATCACCTACATTACTCTCTTCTTCTAAAAATTATCCAGTACTGATAATTGTGAATTAATCTATATTTTTAAGTGTTTAAATTAGTTAATTTAATTTTAATTTAGTTAATTTTATGTTTAATTAGTTAATTTATGTATTTTTAGGTTTAATTGTTAGTTTTTGTATTTTTCAGGGATAAATTGGAAGAAAAAAGGATTTAATTGGGAAAAAGAAGAAGATTTGGGATATAGTTACAATTTTGGAAAAGTTGGTTTATAAGAATCAATTGTGAAGTCCAGAAGAGTAATGCTTGGGAGAGTAGTGAAAGTGCTCTCCCAAGCAGAAAAAGTACTCTCTCAAGTAGTTAAAGTGCTCACCAGTGCATAAAAAGCGCTCACCCCGAGTCCAACTTTCACTCTCTTGAGTCGTTTCACTACTCTGTCGACAAAAAACTTTCAAATTAGCCAAAACTCCAATTCAGCTTTGGTGGCAAAACTTTTTCTTTATGCAGTATAATTCATCTATAAAAGGAAGACAAAGCACCTGATTTTGAGAGTAGTTAGTCAAAATTAGAGATAATTAATTATGAATTTTCTTTAGTTTTTTTCTTTAGTTAATTTCGTATAGTAGTTTTTAGATTAATTGTTTTCTTAGTTCGCAATTTTCTTTATTTTAGTTGTTCTTTTTATTTTAATTGTTCTTTCATTTTTATCATATTTGGTAAATAGTTTCTTCTATTTTGCTGAGGGAAACTTAAACCCTTATATTTTCATTATAATGACTTTATTTTGAACTTAATTTCAATGCAAGTTGATTATTTCTTAGTTCTTGAGCACATTCTTATCTTTGGTTGTTATTGAATGAATGATTAACTTATTTTAATTAATGGTTTGTGATTGATTTATGCATGACTATTGGTAAGCATGCTCTTGGCTTTGTTTATTAGTATTAATGCATGATTATATTCTAAGTTAGGTGTAATTGTGTGTTGGTAAGAGTGGATTTATACTAAGAAAAGTTAAACTAAGAATATGTTGAAGTTAAATTTACTTGCAAAAGAGTTTAATGGATATTTAGGAGTTTAAAATTGGATCTCTATACTTAGTATTATAATGTCCATAACAAGAGAATTTAATACTTAGAATGATATTCTAAATAAGTTTTCTGGCTTTATTTTTCTGATTTTTCTATAATCGTTTGTGTTACTTTTGTTATTGATTCGTTGCAATAGAAGTTAAGGTGGATAGTTCCTTTAGAAAAAGTATTTCAGTTATTGCTTTGTTCTTAATTTATGTTGGTCTAGTTTTAGTTTGTATTTTGTTTAATTGTTATTTTAGTTTAGTTTTTGTCTTTAAATGAAAAACTTGGAAAATAATCTCAGATTAATTTAATTCATATATAGATATTTTGCTAAGCAATTCATGTTTTCTTAGGTACGATATTCAGGGTCTTAATTTTATTTTTTTATATTACTAGCCTATCTAGTACACTTGTTAGACACCGGTCAAGTTTTTAGTATCGTTGCTAGGAATGACGCTGTTGTTTGTTTAATATCTTAGATTGAGTAGTATGAGATTTTATTTTTATTTTGTTTTTTATTTGATGATTGTTCTTTGTAGGAAAAATTTGAGACATTCTTCAAGATGATATTTAAGATCATAAATTGTTCCTTTTACAACAGTAATTGAATGATTTCATTAGAAAAATGGAGGAGTTCTTACATGCACATTCACTAAATTCTTATTCATCACCATCCTTTGTTGAAGAGTATGATTCTCCATAGATTTTGAGAGCACAAATGGAAGAATTAAGAAGGGATACAAGGAGTAACTAAAATAACTGAAATAACTGTCAACACCAAAAATGACTTAAATACCATTCCTACGTGAATACTTAACATGTTGATACAAATTGTAGAACTTGTAAAGGAGGAGCCTAAGCCCTGCAAGCTCAACGACACACCAACAACAACCATGGCTAACAACTGTAGAACTTGTAAAGGAAGAGCTTCAAAATAGTGGAGACCTACAGGCAGCGAAACAGCCCATCCCTGTTCTCTTCATCCTTCATAGCATTATCTTTTTACTTATAATTTTAGAATTGTAAAGCAAAATAAATTACAGTGGTTATTGGAGTTTATGCAAAAATTTTCTTTTAATTTTTCCATGTAAAAGTAAACTTTATATTATTTGAAAAAATATAGCAAAAAATTATCATTAAGTTTAGGTAGTGTGCATGAGTTTAGCAACAACGAGGATCTAACCAATGTTAGTTCTGCTAACTCTTTTTATTTGATAAAAAAGCCTTACCATTGAATTTTGTAATGCTAAATGTTGTTGAAGAGCCTACTTATATTTTAGTTTTATTGGCCTATTCTAGCTCTTTTCGACTTTTGTCACCGGATAAATCATGAGTTTTATATTTTTATTTTCACTTTAACTTTGCATTTCATTAATTTCAACGTACATACAAGCATGCATATGTATTTTCTCCTGCATGCATGCATATGTCATGATTGACTAATATAATTTAAATTTTGAGAGTTACATTAACATATATATTTTGTTAATTTTTACGGATTAAAGTATGAATACAATTTTATTTTTTGAAAAATTTTAACTCTTACCCACAATAAACTTAGATTACGATTCAGTGCGTTATACAACACGATATATATAGTTTAAATAAATATAATATATATTTTTTTATTTTTATTATGAACTGTACACAATGTATATTGCATTACTGCTAGGACATCAAATTAACAGTTCTCACTACAAAAAAACTGCAGATTAGCGACGGAAAATGTACCATTTTTGGTCGCAAATTAAAATTAGCGACGGCACGACGAACAGTCGCTAATATGCCAGTCGCTAATATATTAGCGACGGATTCCAAATTCAGTCGCTAATTTAGCGACGAAATATTTCGCCGCAAATTTTAAATTTTTCGTCGCTAATTTATATTCTTATTTAGTCGCCTAATTATAATAATAATATTTAGCGACAGCATTTTCCGTCGCTAATTCCGTCGCTAAATATGAATTATAATAATATTTAGCGACTGAAATTTCCGTCGCTTAGCCGTCGCTAAATACAAATTTAGTGTAAAATGTAGCGACAAATTTGTGTTGCTAATTATTTCCCAAAATATATATTTTACATATTAGCGATAGTTTTTCTGTCGCAAATCCGTCGCTAAATTATTAATTGAATTTTTTCTTTTGCTGTATTTTATAATTTTAATCCTGTATACAAAGATCGTTATTTATTTATTTTCAACCTGTAAACTGCACTGAGCTCACACATATAAATATATATTGATTCCAAATCAAAATATGTTCCAAAATACACATATAAATAATAATTTGAGACATTACATAATATTATTATTAATCTGTCATAAAATAATAAAATAACAAGTATCATTGTACTAATTAGCACCAACAGTGTCATCTAAATAAAATAAAAACATATAGTGCGGCTAAAATCACTGGGAAGCAGAACCACCACCATGAGCCGATGGATAATCATTATGTGGATCATCTTGTGTAGCTGAAGGTGCAACATCATCATCATGTCCAGGTCCATCAGTAGCAGTATTAGGCTGATCAGCAGCTGGTTGTTGAAACCCCAAGTGAGGAAACAATGCTCGAATGGTTTCTGTGACAATTTCCTTGACATCTTCCTTGGTTAAAGTGTTGTGCTCGCTATGGCGTGATGCAGCTGAACTAGATCCAACATGAGGGATATATGAGCCCATTCCATATAATTTTCTTTTTTTATTGTGTTGTGCAACCTCATAAAATAAGTCGGACTCATCTACAGATGATTCCCCTTGTGATCGCTCATCTCGAAGCTGCTCATACCTTTCCTATAGAATGTAAAAAATTACAACACATAATTTACAAACACGAATCTTTAAATAATTGTAAAGGCTAAAACTAATAAATTTTATATTACTTACATGCAATTGCTTACTTCGTTCAGCCACATAAGTTTTTCCATCATGATTTAGAGTGTGTGTGTGAACGAAGGCCTCGGGAAGCGTAGGTGGCCGACCATTATGCTTCTCCTAGATTTGAACAATAATGATTTAGCTTATATTTGACAAGCTGCGATCCATAGGCATATAATCAATTTAAAACAAACAAATATCAAAAAATGCCAGCAAAGTCCCATAACCATATGACCAATTAATATCACCGGTCTAAAAAATAGCAAGCTCCCATATAGGCATATAAGCAACAATATGCATATCATCAACAATAACTAATATATAATCAACAATAACCAACAATAAGCAGCATACCATCAACAATAATCAGTTATTAATTATATTAATAGTAGCAAGCTCCCATATAGTCATAGCATCGATAATAACCAGTATATCATCAACAATAATCAGCATATCATCAACAATAACTAGCTATTAAGTATATTAGTGATAGCAAGCTCCCATATAGGCATATCATCATCAATAACTGACATATCATCAACAAAAACCAGTTATTCAGTATATTAGTAATAACAAGCTCCCATATAGGCATATCATCAAAAGTAACCAGCTATTAGGTATATTAGTAATAACAAGCTTCCATATAGGCATAATATAGTCAACAATAACCAGCATATAATAAACAAAATATTTGATGTTATAGAAATAAAGAGATAATAATATACTAACCATTCGTGACATGTGCTCAGTAATAGAAATTGTACCACCAGTATAAGATTCCGAAGCTTTATCTTGATTAGATCCTCCACAACGGTTAAGCTTTTTTTGCTTGGATACTTCAGTGCGTGTAGGGAGATTGAAAATCTATTTCCATCTAGTCCAAACAGGTTCTGGAAAGCCTATCGGCTTTTCTTTGGACTCCTTTTGACGGTAAACGAAATCCTTGTAATGAATGGCAGCTTTTGTCTCCCAACTTATCTTAATTCGATCATTTATTTCAAGATCCCAATAGCACTTCTTCTACAATTATATTACAAGTATTGTGCAATTAGATACAAGTATAAACTCAATGTAACTTGAATGCCCATGTTATGAATGAAAATAACCATTAAGTTTGATTATATATTACCTTAAATTCTCCCCAATAAAATTCTTTGGTCTCTTTGGAAATCTCTTTCCAACTAACTCCATTCAAATCTATCCGTTGGTAAAAGCTGCTATATATAAACCTTGAGCACTTAGAGGAAGGTTCCAACCTAAAAAATGAATTATAATAAAGCTTTGAAGTTATACAATTACTTTAAACCTCTTAACACTTTCACAGTTTGATAGAACGGATGTACTTACATGCCATTTTCGTTGACAGTTATATATAACTTACTATTAGTTCCATTACTTTCCTCATATGTCGTTGATGTAGTGCTGTTGGTAGTGTGCGGAGATGGAGTTGATGCTACATGGTGTCCAGAAGATGAAGCATCAATTGCAGGAGGAATTGGGTTGGAACTTGGTGGGTCACATGATCCAACAGGAGGATGTGGAGCAATAGATGCTGCAGGATCTCCAGGGATATCTGGCATACCTCCATAAGGTGGATTAGTTGAATCGACTTGAGATCGACCCCCACGACGTCCTCTCCCGGCATTATGTCGTCCTCTACCTCGTGCCATACCTATATAAAAAATGCAACTTACATAGACCAGTGAGAAATTGGTAGTTTTTTTGAAATGATCATTTGGTTGGGCGATTACCTATATAAAGAAACTATGACTATAAGGACAATGTATATATACAGACAACAGTAACCAATGACCATACTGACACTATTGGATTATGGAACTAATAGGAAACAAAAAAATAGTACCCATTCACATGGATCTTTATTATAAACTTATTTTTATGTTTATTTAATATTAATATTAGATTATTATTAATAATTATAAAATTTAGAATCGGATCTAAGCAGATGATATGGGTTAGAATTGGTATATGGATAAAGGTAATGCTTGCAAATATAAATTCCTACATAAAAATGAAATTTTGATCAAACCATTTAAATTTGATGGCAATACATGTGAACTGAATAACAACTCAATGTGTCAAAAAAGGTTTGATATATAAAAACTCTTTTGATTTGCATATTTCAACTTTATATATGTTTAATCTGATCATAATTTGCTGGTGTGAATAATAGTTTAACTTTCATGCATAGTAAGAGCATAATTAATCGTTAATATGCAAAAAAAAAAATGAAATAAACCCTAACAAATTAATTGCAATGGTAACAAATCGTTGATCATGGTGAACTGCAAACTTATTTGTAAACTTAACTACAAATGTGTTGCTGTTCATAGTGTTTATAGTGAATGGAATATGGAAAGAATTTCATATAATAAATTGATTTGGGGTGGAGAACAAGAATTTGTTATTGAAAACAATGATTTGTTATCGTTGTAATTAAATTAGTTAGGGTTTAAATTAATTTTTAGTTAATAATTTTTAATTACATCATTATTATATAATAATTGTCAAACTTATATTTATATCAACAAATTATAATCCATAGTGTAATAATTTATAAATTTTTTAAAATTTCAATTATTGAATCAAATATAGGGTTTTTTTATTAATAATGTATTTTGGGATTTAATTTGTGAAAATGGAGTGTGTTGGAAAATATTTAGGGGAATGGGGTGTTTGAGGTCATTTCTGCAAGAGGGGCCTGTAGAATTTGGAGATGGGGTACACAAAACAAAGCAATTTAGGAGGATCTATTAGGTGTTGAAACTTACCGAAATATGTGCCAGTGTGGTCATTGGAACTATCGCTAGTGTGACACTAAAAACACTAGAAGGAAACTGACATTATCAGCAATCCAACGATATCAACTGCATGACTAAAGACGTCGGAGATGGCCTAAATCTACATCGAAAGTTACAGTTTCCTTCATTAATGATCTGCTAGTTTTTAGTTGGTGACATCACCAAAATTTCTAGTTTGATGAGAGAGAAAAATGGGAAGAAAAAAACCAGAGGGCAAAATAAAGGCAGTGCTCACGGTGGTCGAGCGACTTTGCAATGACATGTGATGGTAGTGCAGTTGGCAGTCGCGCGATGCCTAGAGGTGGTGGCACTGTGGGGTGATGGCACTACGAAATCAGTGAGACAAAAAATATGGTTTGAAGCATAATGCAAAAGGAGAATAGTAGAACAAGGATAGAATTTTATTATGGGTCCCACAAGTTTGAAATCAAGGTAGTGTCATTTCATCTTTACACACCAATTCTCTAAATAAATTTAACTCGCACCATTTTTCAAAATTTTTTATAACTTAACATTATTTATAAAAATTTCCCTCAAATATATGCAAAATTGAATTATAAATTTGAAATTTTTTAATGCGAATTTTTTAAAGTTGGATGGATTTTTATAGTAAGCCTATTAAAAAAGAAAATCAGGTTATTGAATTCGAGGTCTTTTGTACAGTGCCTTCGATGAGTTGAGGTTTCCAAATAAAAAATATTATATTAAGAAGTAAAGTTGACTAATCACACAACATGTCTATGGACACTTAGAGCACATACACATGCACTTGCACCAAATGTTAAGGGTTTGCAAAGTCCCACCCTATCCGAATAACCCTACCTGAACTATGAATTCAAGTCGGGCTATTCGGATCAGGTTGGAGTATTTGAGTTTTTCGGGTCGGATAGGGTTAGAATTTAGGAAACTTTTTGGATTACGGATTATTTGGGTTCGGATCGTGTTGACCCGAATCTGCCCAATCCACATCCTTACCAAATGTCCGTTCAATGCATTGAAGGGTTAAGCTGTATTTCAAATTATTATAATTGATCACCAGCTTATTAAGGTTTTTTTCTTCTTTCAAAATGTGAAAAAATCTTAAAATTTGATAAAATATATAATTTTGAAATGATGTTACTTTGACAAAAATGTTGCTTTTAATAATTTAAAATTGAAGTAAAATATAACGTTAAATTTGACCAACTTCACTTAGTTAAAAATCTAATTTAATTCAATTATTTATCATCACGTCACTTCTTTTCTTTTTCCCTTGCTAATATAGTGAGTTATACTAATCCTTTATTTTTTCGATGACAAAGGACTAAGGTGTATTTTCAAGGGACTTTTTTTTTTATATTTGGTGTACTTTTTTTAATTATTTAGGGAAGGGGTTGTTTGAAAACAATTTGGGAAAATAGCGTGTGGGAGTCAATTTTCGCAACAGACCATTGCGAAATTAGGAAAGTGGGCCCCACAGGTTGAGTGGTTGGTGGTGGGGCCCGCAGCTCTATTTCCACAATATTGTGCTGCGAGAATAGGAGAATCTGCCAGTCCCATTTTCGCAACAGCAGGTTGCGTGAATAAGCGAATATGCAACCTTTCAGTCATGCGTTCAACCCCATAATAATTGGACCTCCTATATATATGTCGAAACTGAATGAAGGGTGGATGAAAAATAAAAATTGAGAGTGAACGAAGTGAGTTTAAAGAGAAAGTGAGTGAAAGTTAAATGTTCAATGTAGTTAATGGAAGTGAAATTTTAGAAAGCATAAATGGAAGGGAAGAAAATTGTTTATAATTATTGCCGGTGAATTTCAACGTTATGGTAAGTTTTAATTATTTATAATTTAGAATTAAAAAATAATTTTATGTATTATTATTAAGTAATTGTAATTTTAATTTTTGCAATTTACAGAGATTGATAAATCAATGTTTTAAGAGTTTCAAAGAAATTAAACGCATTTAAATTGGAGATCATAAAAAGTTATTATTTTCATTTTAATGTTTTAATTTATTTGTATTTTATTGATACTTATTTAGTATAATTTGGCATAAAATAAAGTATTTTGTGATAATATTAGTATATGTAAAATTAATAAAGTATAATAGAATAAATATAATGTTAAGAAGGGAGAATAACTACGTTTATATTTTTAGTTATATATAAAATTAATAAAAATGTTATATTATAATTATAATATGAAAATTTGTATAATTTTTTATAATATATGTTGTTGCGAAATTAGATGTGAGATATAATGACATAATAATAAGCTAATTAAAATAATATGTATAATTTATAGCGTAAATATTTATCTAAATTTTGTAATCGTGGCTTAATTAAAAAAATGAACATTTAAATTCGAATTGTAATGTAACCATTTATATTTTAATCATAATTTTCTAATAATTAATTAATAAATGTTAAATAAAAAATTTTAAATTATGTTTAATAAAAATTAATTGACTATTATTATGAATTATAGTTAAATTTAAGATGTCATCATGTACCGACTTTTATCTGCACATGGGTGGCCAAATAAGTTATGGAGTTGTAGGTTTTCAGTACGATATATCTGGTCCAAATGTGGTTACGAAGAGATTGAGGCTTAGAAATAAGCAAACTCTTCCTGAATTGAAACATAAAATTCATGTTAAGTTGGGTTTAGGTATGAATCATGTCATTTCAAGAACTATATATAAGAGTCCATTGTATAATCGAGGATCATTATATTGGACGTCAGTGAATTTGTCTGATGATGATGACATAAAGATAATTTATGAAAAATTAACAGCATACGAAGATTATACGGTTGTGGAATTAATTATTGAAGTGACTAAAGAAAACATAGGAGTCAATATAGCAACGTATGGAGTTGGTGATCATGATAGAAATGATGGGTTATTTATGGGAAATGTCCAGATTACTCAATAATTAACTAACAGTGATATTGGGCCTAGTCAAGCTAGGCAATCAGACCATGGGCAGGATATTGATATTTTCTCACAATCACGTTATTCTCAGTATATTGGAGATGAAGTACAAGATTTAGATGTTGGTCCTAATCAGCATAGGCAGTTTCTCAGTCGACGTGATGGTGACTTACTTGTAAGAGATGGGTGTGACAGTTCAGGATAATGTCATATGCACCAGTCAAATAGCCATGTTCCTGATTCAATGAGTTAGCCAAGGAGGTCATGTACACACCCTCATGATGCTAGTATGAATCATCCTAGGTGGTCAGTTAGCCAAATGCCTGAGTCTAGTGTGAGACCCCTAAGGACATCAATGAATCTGTTCCTGGATGCAATGATTAGTCAGCCAAGACGGTCATTAAGTTGTAGGGTTGGTGATTTTATCAGCAAATCTATATTTGGCAATAAATTATGTGGTTGCACAATTGACAAAAGTAATGTACAACCAGTGACTCAGAATGTAGAACACAACTATCAGCGACAATCAGTTGAACATAGGCCAGAACTTGGGTCTAATCAGGAAAGAATATCAATAACCCAACAGGATGGTGATTTACTTGGACAACAGACAGCAGGCCACATTTCTAGCATCTCAGGTAATGATCTATCTTTAATTAATGAGAATAGTTCATATGTCACGAATTAACCTTTAATTGATTTGGCAGACATTGATTACTTTGAAGAAGGGGTAGTTAAAAATGATTACATCTCCTTGAGAAGTTGCTGGGTCTTTTATATGCTTTACAAATGTTCAATCCAGGAACAATTTATGAGTTTGAGCGTCAAAATACCTAAATTCTAAATGTAAAACAATTTTAAAGGTTGTTTTGGAGTTTTAAACTAGCAATCGACGGGTTCATCCACTGCAAGCCTATATTGTTGATTGATGGAACATTCTTGACTGAAAAGTTCCAGCAGACACTGTTGGTTGCCAGCTCTATTGATGGAAATAATATAATATTTCTAATTGCATTAGCCGTTGTTGAATCTGAGAATACGTCAAGTTGGGTTTGGTTCATGAGATTAATCTAAAGATATGTCACTCAACGTGTTCGGATAACTGTTATCTCTGATCGACATGCTGGAATAATGGCAGTCTTTCGTGATGAAAGGAGTGATTGGAAGGAACCTTAAGCATTTCACAGGATATGTCTTCGTCACTTTGTAAGTAATTACAACACATATCACAGAAATCCTACAATCAAGAATTTACTTTACAAGGTTGGTATGTATTATTTATTTTAGTTTTATAAAATTTAATTTATTAGTGTCTTGATTAACATGATGAAAATATTTCAACTATGAATTAACTTTGAAATAGGGAGTAACTTTGAGAAGCATAAGTTTTCGAAGTAAATGGATGAGATTAAAGAGCTTGACGAAGATTCATATAATTGGGCCATGAGGGTACCATTGAAGCGATGAACATTATTTGAGGATGGTGATTATCGATATGGACATGCCACTACAAATATCACAGAGAGTGTCAACAATGCTTTGAAAGGTGTTCGCATGCTTTCCATTACAGCCATTGTCGAACACGTCTTTGGTAGATTACTCAACTTTTTTGACCAAAGAAGGGGCTTGTACGAGACTAAAATGGGTCAAGGAATGTGTTTTACCCCAAAATGTGTTGATGTTATGAACAAGCGCGCAATGAAAGCGCGAGATCACACGGTTATTGATTATGATAGTAGGTACAAATTATTCAAGGTCATAGCTTGCCGGGCACCAGCAGATAACACAGAAATTGACACTTACATTGTGAGCCTTGAAAAATGTGAATGTGAGTGTGGTAAGTTTCAAGGAACTAAAATGCCATATTCACATGCAATTGCATCATGCATGCACAAACACCTAGATATGTATCAATATAATATTAAATCAAAACTTATATATATATATATAAATAACATTTTCATAATTAATTCATTGTTTTAAATTAAAAATAATTAAAAGTTACCTATATCCATATGGCATACTTTCATCAAGTATAACTTCATGTATAAAGGTTGGACGAAATTGGGGCAGTCCCTCCTATGCCCACATCTGCAACAATTGTTGATATCCACCTATCCCATGCTGCTCTGGTCGAGTACCACGACACAACTCCCTATACAGCCATGATAATATCGCTGAACCCCAACTGTAATTGCCAACTTCATTTAGATCCTCTAATAGGGAAAGCCACATTAAATGTATATAATTGTTGGCCTGAAATGGATACAATAATCTACCAATGCACCATAAAAGCCATGCACGAACATAACATTGAATTTGATATAATGTTGCATCAGCTGGTAGAGTATCAAAGGTTGCTGACAATCAAGTTATTTTAATTGATTTTCCTTTGAATGCCTCATCAGGTGGGATATGTCCCAAAAGCTCGTTGCAGAGCATTCTCCAATTATGTCATACAGATCCAGTCACTGGACGCCCTTCTATTGGTAGACCAGTCAATATTTGAATATCTTACAAGGTGATGGTCGATTCACCAACTGCGAGGTAAAACGTATGGGTCTCCGGTCTCCATCTCTCCACAAGGGCAGTCATTAAGTTTACATCTACCTGCATTACCCCAATCTGGAATACTTCATAGAACCCAGTCATCCTCAAATATAGTATAATTCTTTGATCAATATTTCTATAATGTGACTGTACACTAGCTCTTCGATCAAACAATACATTACGTGATACCTGACCTATATAAATTATACGTTACAAAAAAATTAAATAATATACACTTATGTCAACTAATATGTAGTTAAATAATTAATAGAAAATAATTATTACCACATCATTCCAAACTGTATCTGTGCGATATTTTTCTTTTAATGTTAGTAGATCAGGTATACGGGGTCTTGGATTTATAAAATGTCAATTTTGAAACTCGTTCATATTTTATGTACCTTACATTTATTTACGACACCAAACACTACAAGAAAATTGCAACTTAGCAACGGAAATTACATTTTTCGTTGCTAATCAAAAAGAGCAACGGAAATTAGCAATGAAAATTTCGGTTGCTAATTCAGCGGTTGGTATTTTTAGCAACGGAAAATTTATTCCGTTGATACTGTCCTCCCTGAGGGAAACCTTCCTCTTCTGGTACCAACTGCAGAAGGCATGCCCAGCTTTATTAGATAGCAAGATTCATTAATTCAGGCATAAAAATATCAGTCAATACTCTTGAACTGTCTTCATGATTTATTCTATTAAGCTTTGTGCCAAATACTCTATTTTTTCAATTCAATAAAGAATAAGCTCCAAATGAGCAATTAAACTGGTGCTTACCTCGAGTTGAAGTTCTCTTTATCTCAATAACTGTCTGCCGCCCTCCAATGGACACTGGTGATGCTTGAAATATAACACAATTGACCATTCCCATAATTTGATGCAGTTCCAAACAAAGGGCTAAAAAGTAATATAGTTTTACACTCAATTTTCTTCTGCTCACAAGGTATAGATTGATTAATGGTGGTCACGTTATAGATTGATTAATTAATGCAATTCGGGTGACTATTAACCTTCAAAGCATTTATGAATTTCTCTGCTTCAGCAATGGATGTGAATCAAAAGGCGAACTTCTGGATCTGCAATCAAGTGAACAGGAACTTTTAGACTAAAAGAAAAAAAAATTGAAATTGATTTTTATCTCCAAAAGGGAAAACTTAGATTAAGTTACATTCTGATTTCAATGGCATAACAGCTACAACTCAAATATCTGTAACATTCAAGACTACATGCTGCGCTACCACTGAAAACACAAACTACAAGCAGTCAATATAGTCAAATAAGAGGTCTAAGAACTTTCAAAATTCAAAGTATGCTAAGTTTGCTCCAAACGGATAAAAATCTGTCAAGAAACTACCACAATAATAATCACATAAGTAACTGAACATTGAAGTTTATCCCAGTTGTTAACATGAAGAAAGATAAGCTAAAGCATCTAGTTGATATAGTATCAAGTGTTTAATTTCAAACTTATCAAATGCAGCTTAAGCTTTGTTTGTCAAAGTCACGGGTTTCTGTTTGCTATAATGTAATTGGAAGGCCTATCCCTTAAAGAAACATCTAAAGCAAAAGGAACTAATTGTAATGGCTTTGAGTGTTAGACTATAAAGAATTACAAGGGGAAACTAAAATAGATGAAGTTCAACTTCTTATTTATTTGTATAAGAGAAATTGCAATTTGTTTAAGTGTAAAAGCTTTGAAGGAAATTATCTCTGTTGACTAGGTTTATGCTAATTCCTAAAGGACACCGCCATAACCAGGATTCTACTGACAAGTTACAATCACCAAGGTATCTACGGATACCATAATGCATTTAATCAAAAATATAATAAGAAATCTGCATTTATTTAGGCCCAATATGGTTTTAAAGCTAATTTATTCTTAGAAATCAAAAGAAAGTTCCACTATTTTTTCTCAAGATAATTGAACATATCTATAACAACTGTATAATTACCAGACCAGAAAAGCCAATGTTTCACATTGACGAAAACCCAAAAAGAACATTACTGTTTGCTAAAAGATAAAACAAAAAAATATATTTGTGTAGCCTCGGCACACAGCTCAAGTAAGCTAACTTGAAGTTGATGGCAAAAACCATGAAACACCGATATTAAGAACATTAAACTTCGATGATAAAGAACAAACCTGGATAGCATTGTTCATGGAGCTCAAAGAATGAAATTCAACAAAACCAAAACAGTATCCCTGTTACTATTACAAACAAAAAATATATCAAAAAAAGAGCCCATCACCTGAGAGGTTGATTTTTGTCATATTGCGAAAAGTTAATTGAAAAAAAAGGAAGAAAATAAATCAACCATCACCATAGATAAAGAGAATCAATGTTTGTGCTAAGCTGATGTAAAAGTTACTGCATTAACAAAATCCCAAGGTTTCAAAGAAAATAGCTTAATGACAACTAATTATTAAAACATATAAATTCAAAACAACATAAAAAATAGTAATTAATAGTTCTAATTAAGTACCATTAATTAGAGAGATATGTTTAACCTTTGTAATGACAATATATTAGCATAAAAACTAACAGTGCAAAAAATCCATGCCACAAAGTCATCAAGTTTGGAAGTTGTCATTAAAGGCATCATGTTCTAATATTCTTTTCTTTTATTTTCTTAATTTTCCATTCAATTCCCTAAAATCAAACAAAGACATTTATGCACATAGACATTTATGCAGACACAATGATCAAACTCTCTCATTTCAACTGTTACTTCCTTCAATCAAAACTCATGCCCATGGATAAGTAAAAACCAATCGAACTTGTCATCAATCCAAAGACATATAATTCAACTTCTCAATTACAAAATGCAAAACCTATTACGTACCCAATCTTAAGTTATTTATTGGATAAATATAGGAACAAAGCATAATTCAGAAGTTACAAGTCACAAGGTGCACATAATAGAATAGATACATCAAACCAAAGAATGATCAGAAAACAACCCATATATTCTCTCTATTAAACAACAAAAATAGACGAACGAGAAGCAAAATGAGTGAGTGAATTTGTTAGAGAAAGGAACCTTCGGAACAGATGGATCTTCAGATACGACTTGCAATTCTCGTTCATCTCGAGGCTGCGCTACAAGCTAAATGCTGGGTTTAGGTGGGTCCCATGCCCTGTAAATACATTCCAAAGTTCCCAATTAAAAAGCTAAATTTGGATACCAAAAAGGAAAGAAAATGCACAAAATCCACATTAAAGATTAAACAGAAAGAATAACTTGTTAGAGAAAATAATCCCAAGGGAAAACAGAAAATGCAGATAAAAGAAATCGGCAGCAGACAGTTGACGTAAACGTTTACCACCTGCAGATTATTTTTTTTATATATTATAAGAAAAATCACAATTAAAGCTGTTAGATTAAAGGCGATAAACACATAGTTTGTGTCAAAGAAACTAATTAGGTTGCAGAAATGAAAACAACATGACAAAAGAAAATTAAATGGGATTCTTTCTTGAATCATTATGAAGCAGGAATTAGAAGAAAAAACCAGTTACTAATTTCAATTATCCATAACGTTCTGCTTGCGCAAACAGAAAACCTAGAAGTTTACAGCAAGGAATCCTGAACAGCATCTCATGACAACACAGAAGTTGTACCCAGTCCATCGAGAATATTTCGTACTCCATCGAGAAACCAAAACATAGCATCAGATATCTGAAGTGCATTCAAGATCTGAAGAGTTCCGGTTAGAATAAATTATGAAATAAAAAAAAATAAACGTATCTAAATCTAGGAAAAGTGACAAAATAATACCAGTAGAGTGAAAGCCATTGTGAAGGCCAGTGAAAAAACAAGAGGAATGAGCATAGAAAGCACAATAAGGAAAAGCACGCCATTAACCAGAGGCCTCCATCGTCTAAAAAGCCCCTCACTCCATAGATGGATTCGTAGCACAAAAAATGCCAAGAATGAGAGCAAGAAAATGTAATTGTTCCGTTAATAGTGAGGTTGATGAGCGGCGCTGATTGTGGGGGTGGGGGAAGAGTGGGCGGAGGAGGTGCAAAGAAGGAAAGAGGCAAATGTGCATCCTTAGGGTTTTTTCTATTTTATATTTCTAACAAATATGAAAAATACTTAAATGTCCCTCATTTACCAACGAAATATAAATTTCGTTGCTATTTTAGCAACGAAAATCATATTTCGTTGCTATTTTTCGTTCCAAATTTTTTTCGCCATATATTGGCACCTTAATTAGCAACGAAATAGTGATTCCGTTGCTATATTTTGGGGCCAAAAATTCCCTCCATTTTTAGCAACGAAAGATAACTAAATATTTTTCCGTTGCTAAATTTATAAAATTTAACCAATTTTAGCAATGAAATTGGTTTTCCGTTGTTAATTTAGCAACGAAATCATTTCCGTTGTTATTTTCAAATTTTCTTGTAATGAAATAACATAATTAATACATATCTCAAAATTTAAAAAATTTCAAATTAATTATTAACTAATTAAAATTCCATTTTACTTTATTAAGGATTAAAATAATTATATATCATGCACAATTTAGGCCTACTAAGTAACATAATAATTCATTAACAATAAATTATTAATATTTTTTTAAATATTATTTTTAACTATATACAAATACTACTAAATATATTCCTAATAATTCAAATAATTATAATATATGCTTAATTGAAATTTCTTACGTTAATTATTTTAATAAAAATTCATAGAAAATATTAATTACTACTATTATCTAATTATATTTAAGCCTAATTTAATCATTATAATAAATATACAAAAATTTATTTCACAAAAATTGCATAACCATATTAAAATTTATAATAATTACAACATATTATTTACCTTAATATTCTTCAAGTCACCAAAATTTATAACAAATAAAATCTACAATTCAACAACACATTCAAATAATATATCAATAAATTATTTCATGTTAATAATAATTTACACTAAATTTCTTACTATATTTTTTAAATATTGGTCTAAATATAAATATAAATATACATGTACAAAGAAATTTCACTTACATATATTTGTTATAATAGAATTTCACCTATTTACATTATAAAAATTTTTACCAACTTTGCAAATCTTACTTAATATAATGCTATCTTTGTAAACTTTGATTGAGTTGCTTTAAACTTGAGTTCTTCACATTGAGAGAGCTTGGAATGCTGCACAGTGAAGATGAAGCTGAAGGGAGGAGCATATGAAGATGAAGATGAAGTTGAAAGGGAGTAGCAAAATTTCAGATCCATGCATTTATTGGGGACTTCGCTCCACATGATTGGCCAATGCTGGGTGGCAGGAGACCGGTCCATTTTCGCAGTGGAGCATTGCGAAATCAGACTCCAATTCCGTAGCGGTCCATTGCAAAAATGGATCGGTCTTCTAACCTCTTCGTCTGTCGTGCCAACCACCGCCAGCTGCTTTGATTGCTGTGCCCCTGCTTGATTTCGCAGTAAATGGTTGCAGAATTGGTCTGTCCCACACCATTTTCCTATATTGTTTTCAAACAATCCTCCTTCCCTAAATAATTAAAAAAAGTACACCTAATATAAAAAAGTCCCTATTTTCAACCGATTACCCACAGCCAAAACTCACTTATCATCTCTCTTTTCTCTCTTTCCTTTCTCTTTTCTCTCTCTCCTTTCTATTTTCTTTCATTTGTTTTATCTAAAATAATTTGAAATGTCATTTTATTACTCTTTAATTAAATAATATCTTCAAAATGATATATTAAATAATATAACTGTTTATATATATTCTAAATATTTTACAATTTTTTTTTCATATTACAGGTAAATAATACTTTTTAAAATCAATTTAATATAAAAATAAAAATTCTAAAATCGTCATAAATTATCTGTACTTAAATTATTATTGTAATTTTTTAGAACTCGAAATGAAATATATTGCACAATATATTATTTATTTCATTATTTTCAAGAAGTAAAGAGGAGAGTGAAGAAATATGATAAGTGACATGTGATAATAGATAAAAATGAGTTGCATTAATATGTCATCACAAAGAGGGCAATCAGGAGATGAGTGGGCGTGAGTCAGTTTCACTGCCATGTTAGCTAAGGACATTGTAAAAGGTGATACGCGGGCGATAAATGATTGGATTAAAATGGATCTTATGTCCCATTTGCTAAGGAAATTAGTAAAACTTAACAGTCTTTTTTTATTAGAGGTAAAATTACTTAAATTTTTAAATGTTAAGTGTAATATTGTATTAAACTAAATATTAAAGCTAAAATTGCATATTTTATTGAGCATTTTTACATATTTATCCTTTTTTTAAAAAATTAATAACTTATTAGTTATGTCTTTTTTTTTTTTTACTTTTTAAGTGTTGTTTTATAAAAATAATTTTGTTCATATGCAAATGCAAGTGTTTTTTTAATAATTTATTAAGGTATTATTACATTTTATTCCGATTGTACCCTTTTAGTTTCTTTTAAGGCGGTTAATTATGGTATTTGATTCTTAAAGTAATTTTTAAACCTTACTTTTTCAACTCTTGCAGACTTCCTTATTAGTAATTTTTCAGAAGGGTAATTCAGTAAAATATTGGACTAATAAATGGATTTTATAATCTTACTGAAATAACATTAAAAGACATTTAAGAAAAATGAATGGAGTATTCATTTAATCGTAATTATTGTAGTTAAAAACTTTTAAAATTTTCATTTCTAATAATCATCGGGGCTAAATTTTAACTGCATCTGACTGATTCCAATTTGATTAGATAAATCTACAAATTTCTCAATTTTATTCAAGATTTTTTCGTGTAAAAGTAACTAAAAACTTATTTATGCCGTTCTTACTTCTCTTACAATTATAATTCATGACATCTTAACTTATTCAATTAATCAACCTATCAATAATTGATAAATATAATAATTGCTTTGAAAAAAAAGGACATATCCATTTGTTGCTTAATGAAAAGAGCTTTATAAGTACAAAAAAAAAAAATGATGGCATTCTTATTTTAGTGATGCTTTATCTTTCAGGTTTTAGTCTTATTTTATAAACTATAGAGAAGCCAATAATTTTGGATAAAATAATAATATTGATTAAAGGGTGAACTTGTCAAAGAAAAAATTATTTTATTAATTAAGGTCGTCATCCTTTCTTAAAATACCCTGGCTAATTTTTTTTCAAAATTGATCTCACTAAAATTTTTAAATTATCTTATTAACAATTGATCCCATTAAAAAATTAATTTGCTAATATATTTTTATTCTATTAAAATTTTTAAATGATCACATTTACAATTCATGCTATTAAAAAATTAATCTACTAATATATTTTTGATTACACACCCTGCACACAACCAAACTAATAGCAGTTACGCCTATTAAATTTGCTAAAAATTCTTAAAACAATATTTTGCTAAAAATCGGCAATTAAATTTGATAACTTGAAATGACTTAATTGGGCCTGAGCCAAGGTCTTTCATTTTGGGCCCAAACTTCTCCATTTCCTGGCCTCTATTCCAACATTCCCAGCACCCCGCAGCTCTCTCGACCTGCCCCGCCAGCCACCGCCGTTTCTCCCCCTCTCCATCTCAGTTTTGCTTCCCCTTTTCCTCTGTCGGTGTACTCTCTCTAGTCGTGTTCCTCATCCACTTTCAGAATCTTCTAGACGGCCTCCCCTTCTTCGCCGGTAGACAATTCATACTTTTATGATTCTTCTATTTTTTTTTTTGACAAATGATTCTTTAGTATTTTGTTAAATGACGGTTTTTGATTTATGGAATTGCTGGCATTTCTTTTTGTTTCTTTAGTGCCGTAGTTTGGTTTTTCTTGTACGTGGCAAGGTTCATTAAGCATTAGTATCATGAACTTTGAAGTTCTTCTATTGGCTTTCTTTGCGCTTCAGGTACCCTCCTTATTTTAACCAGCACAGCTACAAACCATATGGCCAGGAATGTTCGATTCATGCCTGCAACTGTTGTGATTCAATACTTTTCTCAACTGCAAAACTTATATGTATTTGAACAAGAAAATATTCTATAGTTAAAGCATATGATGGTATGGTTGCTCGGATTTGAAAATTGGCTGTCATTGTGTCATTGCTAGCGTAGTTGCATTTTCATTGAATTGTGCAGAATTAGACTTTGTAATGGGCTGTTACTCTATAGTTTTCTCTTCAAATGGAAAAAAAAAAAAATTAAAACAGCAGTGCAAAATTTGATTCCAAATTTAGGGTTTCTTTTAGTATCTATTACACATGTGCTTTTTCAAGGAAGCACCATGCCTAACGGGAGTTTGCAGCCAGCTGAGGAGTAGCTTAGGCAATCAACCATAGTGAGGCAAAAGTCTAAGAACGGTAGCATGTTGTGTTGTTGAATTAATTTGTAAAGGCATAAAAAATAAATAAATAAATAAAGAATTAAAGAAAAAGAAATATTCATATTTACGACATAGAGACTATAAAATCTGATGCCTTATTTGTGAACTCCTGCTAACATTTTCTAGGAAGCTTGTTTGCAAAACCAGCAAAGTGGTTGTAGAGTGTTCAAGGATTTTGCATTGAGTTTATTGCTGTATTTGCTTTGAATTTGCAAACAGTTCCTTTCTGAATATGCTTTGAATTGGTTGTTGATTTTACTTTGCTGTCTGTATTTGTTTCAATTTTTCCCTCTGTTTTTTTGACGCATTGTGTTTTGATTTAATTGCATTGGTTGCTTCTATCTGCAGAAGAAATTTGCTTGAAGTTGCTAGCAGAAAAGGAAGAGAAAGAGAAAGGATATTTTTAACTAAAGTATGCAGGGCCAATTATAATTTGAAGTGCATTTCTTCCATCTTTATGGTAAGTTAGAAAATCCTTTACACACTTGACAGATAAATGAATTACATTATAGTGATGTGTCATTGCAGTAACTTGTACTGGTAAGGTAGCCATTTATCCTGTAATCTGGTGTAAACTGGTACCTCAAGGTTCATAGCATAGGTGGAACATGTAATGCTTTTATGCTCATAAAAAAAATCATGCAGAATTGAAAGTGCTGTTAGTTTGATTATCTGTTTTTAATTCTGGCAGAAAGAGATATTAATTCTCTACTTACTAGCACTCAAAAGAATCAGGAACTGAATAGATCTGAACTCGCATATTTTTTATATTATCCTTTGATTGTTCATCTGTAAGTGGTATTTATATAGAAGTTCATGTAACATCTTTGATAAAATAATCATGTGAAGTACATTAACAAGAAGATGGACCCATGTTCATTTCTACTTCCAGAGTGAATTGCTAAAACTCTAAAAGTGCATGATTTATAATTAAAACATTGAATGAATACTTTTTGGATTTAAATCTTTATGATTGGTTTCAAGACCTGAATTTTTTTTTTTTTTTTATGTTTTATTTTTTATTTTTTTTCCAATTTTTGCAGCTTTGAAATACTTCATGCTCTCTGTGTATGCTGTCTGCCCTTGGAGCTTGGGTTCTAAAAATACTGGATTCTTTAGGTGCCTTTCATTTTGTTCAGCATGTCTAGTGGCGAGTTGGCTATTCAAATCTCAAGGCTAGTCTCTTCAATTTCAGTGAATTTCAAATGTATTTTGAGTTATAGGTTATCCTGATTTGCCATCTCCTTGTTCTAGTCAACTTTTTTTGCTGGAGATTATGTGAATATTTGACATTATTTTAATTTGTTATTTTCTAAATATTTCCAATTGTACTTTAATGTATTTCTTTTATGTTATTGGTCATGAATTTTTTTAGTGCATTCATCTTTTATTAAAATAATGACATTATTTTAAAGTATAGTTTATAAATATTTAGTTTAAGTGAATTATATTATATTTTATATATGTGTATCTATTGTTTTAATTTCAAAATTTGGAATACATTTTTTTTTTCTAATAACATAATTTTTTATATTTTTAAATAGAGAAAATATTTTTTATTTTTAACAAATGAACACATAATTCAATTTTCTATTAGAAAATATTTCCATCTCAATAAGTGAACATGTTTCCAGATTTTTAAAACAGAAAATTGTTTTTATCTTTAATAAATGTATGCGTTTTTCCAATTTTCTACAGAAGTAAATACTCAAATTTTCTTAGAAAATAGAAAACGGAAAGCAAAAAAGAGTTTTTTGAAAGTAATGCACCCTTAATGTCATCTCTGAATTGACTACGGTTTAAGGTGAATTTGCACAGAAAGAGAGAGAGGAATAAAGCTATGGAGGAATCAACAGCAAAGAAGAAGACTTTACCTGTTCTGCAATGGATGAGAAGCCCAATTGATATTGGACAATTTGAAGAATGCCCTATTGGGCTCCTTCCCGGTCTTGATCCCAGGTACCCACTTCACTGCAATGCTATTATTCACTTTTGCTCAATTTAAAAAATTCTGTGCTTTTTATTATATTTCCCTTGGGCATTTTCTAAATGTTTGCTCTTTTAAGGTTCTGTATGAATTGTGGTTGATGCCCTAAATATTATTTCTATGAAAAATTGGGATGGAGAGGGAGGAGTATGTTTTTAATCCTTACAGATGGTAATGTGTATGTTTTTAATTCTTTTCCCTTAGGCTAAAGGTTGCTTTGCAAGAGAACAAGAATATTTCATCACTCTTCCCAGTGCAAGTTGCAGTTTGGCAAGAAACAGTTGGACCTGGTGGGTTTGAGCGGGATCTTTGCATAAATTCACCAACAGGAAGTGGGAAAACCTTAGCTTATGCTTTGCCAATAGTGCAGATGCTTTCAACTCGAGTTGTCAAATGTCTTCGTGCTTTAGTTGTCTTGCCCTCACGAGATTTGGCACTGCAGGTTATAAGATGCTTTGTTATTTACTTTTTTCAAAACAAGTTTTGTTCATGCTAATTGAATGTTGTAAAAATGTTTTTTTTTCTTTTCCCAATACAAATCTGTTACAGAAGAATGATTCTCAATTCCTCATGGTGAATAATTGAATCATCTTCAGAATTGATGATTGTGATGTAGTGTCCTAGGCATTTTAGTATTCCTGCATGTAGAGACTTCTCTACACCTTTTTTTTTTCTTTTTCTTTTTTTAATAAGATCATCTTCAGATTACAGCATAATGGATTTGACAGTGTCCAGTTGTCCACTTGCTTGGTCAATAATGATTTAGTTTCATTCTTGTATTGCAATTGCTTTCTTCGTGAGCCCTCTGCCTCTGTAAATGCTTAAATAAGAGAACACTTTTGAAGCTTCCTGTTTCATTTATTCTGTTCAGGTCAAAGAAGTTTTTTCTGCAATTGCACCTGCAGTTGGCTTATCAGTTGGTTTGGCTGTGGGTCAATCTTCAATTGCTGCTGAAATTTCAGAGCTTATCAAGAGACCTAAGCTTGAGGCAGGCATTTGTTATGACTTAGAAGATCCTAAGCAAGAGTTAGAGTCTGCAGTGGATATATTGGTGGCAACCCCGGGACGGCTTATGGATCATATTAGCAACACTAACGGATTTACACTAGAGCACCTTTGTTTTCTTGTAAGCAACAGCATATGCTACCTCCAAGTTACATTTGTAATTTGAAAGCTGAACTCTAATATTTTTCATGTATATGCTGAAATTACATGCACTAAACTTTGTTGATGTGTAAAGTATGGGTTTATATATGTTTTTGATGTTGCTTATCTTGTTACAGCCTCGCTTAGAACCTGATTTTGCCTGTTAGTTACTTAACATATTTCTAACTTTGAGTTGAGTTTATATGCACGAGATAGTTTTCTAAATTAATCAGTTTTCAGCTGTGAACTTTTATGTCAATGCATGCAGAACTTTTATATATATCTTTTTATTTACTTCTGATTGCAGCTTGAGAGAAACTTTTGTGATTGTTTACTGTTATTGATTGTGGGGAATTCCTTTTGGATAACCATAATTAAAATATTGATATGAAATATTTGGTTGTATTGTGTGTAATAGTCAAAAGCTTATCTTACAAACTTCCATTTCCTTTTGTCTAATTGGGGTTAGATATATGCTGATAATTCAACAATTTTAGGTTGTCGATGAAACAGATCGTTTACTCAGGGAGGCATACCAATCTTGGCTTCCTACAGTGCTCAAAATGACTTGTTCTCGTGATGAAAGTATTTTGCCTTGTGCTAGTAGTTTCCATCCTTTTGCATTTGGTTCCTTGAAAACCATAAGGAGATGGTAAATTCTCTATCTACTTATCTTCATTTTTATCACATGTGCTTTCAACTGCCCTGCTTTCATGAAAACCATGGTTTCATGCATCATACTTTGGCAAAAAAGTACATCTTTTGTATTTTGGTCATTGTTGTACCTGGGTGCAGCTGATGCCTATGATATGATCTTTGGGGTTGTGATGCATTCTTTACATCACATGACCAGATTAATGCTGGTATTAAATCTTTCCCTATAGTTACAATGCTCCAAAAGATCAAGAAAGCTTATTTTATCCTGTACTTCTCATGTAACTATTCTTTCAAATTTTTGCAGCGGTGTTGAGAGGGGTTTTAAGGGCAAATTTTACCCTCGACTTTCAAAGATGGTTTTGTCTGCTACCTTAACCCAAGATCCAAGCAAGCTTGCTCAACTTGATCTTCATCATCCTTTATTCTTGACATCTGGCCAAAGTCGATATCAGCTCCCTGAAAAGTTGGAATCCTACATAGTGGTATGGTTTTACAACTGTACTTGTAATCTTGTAGACTTTGTGACTGCTTGTTACTCCACTTTAAACTGTTATGGCTTTTGATTGTAGCACATTATTATATTACCTAATTGTCAGTCTGGAGAGTGAAGAACCTCATGCAATGAAATTTGATAGTCTTATTGTATGGATCCAATTTTTAATTGGTCCAATGCTATTGCTTTGAAATAAATAGATTTTAAAATTACTAAAGATGAAAAGAATAGAGGTTTTAGATGGAAGTACTTTTGTGTGACTGAAGTTTTCATAACAATATGAGAGGATATAGGTTGTAAATGGAAGTACTTTTGTATGTAAAGTTTTCATAAGAATTAGAATGCTTGGAACTTCATATAATACTAGAAAATATGCTTATTGTTATGATTGGGAAGTAAGTTGATTTATCAAATAAAAGGGAAGTTGATTCTACATTGTCTAGGAATCTTGAACCATGATCACAGAGAGAGCTTGGATCTCTCTAATCTCTTCTAGTGGTTTAGGAGTCTTGAACATTTGTTAGTTTGGAATATTGTATGATTTTTGAGATTCATCTTGAAATTTGAGTAGTACAACAAGAAACATTGTAAATTTGATTCTAATTAGTAACTTATAATATTGATGTGAAATGGAAGGCTGGTTAGTGCTTTAGTTCCTCGAAATCAACTATCGCATTGAGAGTATGCTTAACATGTCCTGAATCTGGATGCTGCCAGTTATATTCCTCAATTTTCAGCTTTAGCTGTCCTTTCAGATGCCTTTGTCTAAGCTCCTAGTTGTACTCGGAATAATACTTGCTGTACAAAGGGTGCCAGCAGAAGTACTTTGCCATTTGAATTATGTCAGTAGTACTTGTCTGTTTGAATTTTCTCTTCTGAGTTATATTTCCACATCTTTCATATAGGTTTGCAGGTCCAAGATGAAACCTCTATACCTGGTTGGCCTTCTACAAAATTTAGGAGGGGAAAAGTGCATTGTGTTCACATCATCAGTAGAGTCAACTCATCGGCTTTGCACCTTATTGAACTTTTTCGGTGATTTGAACTTGAAGATCAAAGAATATTCTGGTCTTCAACGGCAATCTGTAAGAAGGTAAGTTATCTACTCCTATAATTGGTAGGATCCAAGAAACTTATGCTTTAATTGTTGGACTATTTATATTATTAAGTTCTCCACTTAATACGCTCCTTGATACTTGGAATGCCATATTAGAGGGAAGTAACAGATGCTCCCTAGGTGGCTGAATTACTTCGAATGATGGTGCATCACCAGGATGCATACTATTAAAAGATTTGATCATGAACCTGAGGATTTGTTTGTAGTTCCAAGGCAGCTTCATTGATTTATTGTTTTATGGAATTTTGTAATGTAGGATGTTTTATGAAAGTTTTGAGGTAATAGCATATAAACATTTTATGCTAAGGATTATATTATCTTTTTGAAATTCTGTGTGTATTAATGTCACTTGTTATTTATTTGGAAAGATCGATAAATAAGAAATAAGGTTTATGATTTGTATCTAAATTGTTCAACAAAACTAAGATTGTAATGCAATTTCACATACTTCAGCAAGACATTGAAGGCTTTTCGAGAAGGAGACGTACAAGTACTTATTTCTTCAGATGCAATGACTCGTGGAATGGATGTAGAGGGGGTGAGAAATGTCATTAACTATGACAAGCCTCCATACATAAAGACTTTTGTTCATCGGGCTGGCCGGACAGCAAGAGCAGGCCAGGCTGGGCGTTGTTTCACATTGTTGCATAAAGAAGAGGTATGATGTTCACTTTAGTTTAGTCCTCACTGTGGAACATGTGTTGAATTCAATGTCTGTTTGATTGAATTTTTGCTCCTTAGCGGTTAGAAGTTGTGCACTCGACTGCTGGCTGAAATGTTTGGAATTACTAAGCTAAAAGCTGCTGCGAATATTCAATCATACATGTTTAGAAAATACAAATGAAGTTAACTTTTTGTCAAAAGCTGATAATCTTAAGATAAGCAAAAGTCAGCTGTTAGATAAGTCAAGTGCATAAAACCTTATCTTTGTTTATATTACACCAATATACATTGAAAAAATATATGATTTACTTGAAAATATATCGAATTTATTACAATCTATTTATTTAAAAATGAAAAATATAAGCATAATCTATATAATTAATTTGTGGGATTCCAAGATTTTATTTATTTTAATATTTACTTTCTGTGAACTTATGATTAGTTATTGGAAAATTTATTTCAATGTTTTGTATTTTTATTAAAATTTATTTATAACATGGTGTCCATTAACTATAAATTTAAGAAATAATATTTTTATTTTTGTTACCCCAAAATGTTCTCTTATTTGTAATTTTACAATCTCATGGCAGCTTTAGCTCACCTTTTTTTTATTTTATTCTTTTTCTAAAGGAAATATAGCTGTTAAACTTATATAACAGTTTTGAACAAGTAGAGACTTCTGACTTTTGGTGGCTGTCCACTAGGGGATAGCCTTTAATGTCAATGATGCTTGCTGGGTCCAAAATTAGTGCCTTTCTTGGACTAATATTATATGAAACAGTAATTTTATATTTATTTCACACCTAATCCAAAAGAGAAGCTTCAACTTTGTTAGGGTTTATTCCTCTAGACCTTGTTCAGCGAATAAATCGGATGAAATTTTTATTTGGGTTCATTTAATGTGATTATAATTATTGAAAAGGTTCATCTTTTGTGCGTGAGGCCGCTTTGAAACTAAGAACTTATGTCAAGGATCATCCGTCATGCAATGAGCAAATAGCTGAACAATATATAGGGTATGCTGGATCAGGCAGCCTGATGACAGCTGAATTCGTTCTTTGACAACTTAGGCATGTGTTTTGCTGAATGTCATTTTTATCATATTTTCACAGATGCATTGACAAATGGTCGAGTTTTGGGAAATCAGATCTTAACAATTAGTGCTAGAATGGGTGCTTTTGTAGTTGGAAGAAAGTAAGATGTTCATGTTTAAAAAAAACCT
This sequence comes from Excoecaria agallocha, assembly GCA_037975025.1. Taxonomy (NCBI): domain Eukaryota; kingdom Viridiplantae; phylum Streptophyta; class Magnoliopsida; order Malpighiales; family Euphorbiaceae; genus Excoecaria; species Excoecaria agallocha. The sequence continues at coordinate 41,985,171 of CM075810.1, read as the reverse complement.
TTGAATATAATTCTGAATTGAGATAAAAGAACAATACATAAACTGAATAAAGCTATCCAATTTATACTAGTTAGGACAAATCCTAATTTCTAGAAGAAATAAAAATACTTGACTAAAAATGGATCCTAAATAAAGCAGAAAGCAGAAAGCAGAAAAAAATTCCTAGTTTACTAAATAGCAATCCTAAATAAACAAAGAAAACTGGTAACTTAACAGGAAACTATATATAAACATATACTAAACTTGGCTCTAACAAGTAGGCCTTTTGACTAAGAATAGGACTGAAATCAGTTTTATATTTTGATTAGGAATAGGCCTTTTGACTAGAAAACTTATGCTTTGATAGGAATAGGACTAGAATGCTCCTGAATCATGGGCCTAATTTGTGCTCAATTATTATTTAACTGCCTACTTGGATCCATTATGTCATAATTACGTACATAATTATTACAATCTTCTGGAGATCTGAGAGATTGTTGAATAATTTTTGATGCTATTATTAAGGTATTATAATGCATTAGCGCATATCTATATTTTCTTGACTCTACCTAGCTGGGGACGATGCATGTCAACTTAATTTTTTAATTCTAATATTTGCAAATAGAAAGGACAATGAGAAATAAAACATCAACAGAAAAGTTCAATAAAGACACTCATCTTATTAAATGTTATGAAAATTATCTACCATTGTACTTGTTACAGGTAAGGCGTTTCAGGAAACTGTTGCAGAAGGCTGATAATGATTCTTGTCCACTTTACTCTGTTCCTTCCAGTTCCATCGAGTCTCTTCAGACTATTTATGTGTCTGGTAATTCTCGTCATCACATTGATAAGCACCAGCTATGGGATTGGGAACTAGTTCCGTTAAATTGACAACTAAGGATTTGCTTTCCTAGAGACTGCTCAGTTATCAAATTTCATAGTTTTTACCTCTCCACTAGTTAATTGGCTGCTTATCCCAATTTCTTCCATATCTGTATTTGAAGAAGTAGCTTAGGCTTTTGTCTAAGCTGAGACCCCCGCCAACAATTAGGAAATTACTTAGACGGATATGAATTGAGCCAGCCTGAAGATAGTACTAGCAGTGATGATGATCTATTTGGCTCTTGTTATCTTTGTATGTTCGCCATTTCTGTTCATACTCGAGGCCAACTGTAGAAAGAAAAAGCTGTAATGTGATGTATATTGGGAAATGAAGCAAAAATCACGCAAAGAGTGGCTTAGTTTTAAATTGAATATAATTTGATAAATAAGAATGCTGAACCTTTTGTTTATTTTTGACTTGTTAGCTCTTGAGAAGCTGAAAGAGAGAGTGGAATCAGAAAAATCTAGGAAGCGCAAAGTTGGTGCAAAAATTCCAACAAACTGGCAGAAAAGAGGAGAAAAAATTGACTGAAGAACTTTATTAATCAATCTGTCTTCTGTGTTTCAGTCATAGTCTTTTGCATGTACAGGTTAGTTCAAGTATCCTGAAAATTAGAACTACAATTCCTTATTATATCAAGGATGATGATTTCGAAATACAAACTTTGGTCCATTTTTGTATTATACTGCTTAAATAGCGGCTCATTCTTTTCTCCATTATCAGAAAGTAATGGTCAGCAATGTTTAAAGAGATTCCAGATTTGTACATAAGCACAAGGATTCTGCTGTTAGCTTTGCATAAATTACTGTTGTTTCGTGAATACTTTAAAACTTGTCAAAAAATATTGTGAGGATACCTATGAAAGTAGCTTAAGTTGTCAATCAAATAGTGGTTTAAACAATTACAGGACTTGGGAGATAAAATTGAAACACAAATTTTTTTTTTTTGCTTCTCACACGATCTCCTTCTCATCCAAAAAAAAAAAAAAAAGAAGGGGGGGAGGGGGGGGAAGGGAGGGAATTGCATGATGGTTGTAAGATGATGTAATGCACTCGATGTTTGATTTTACCAATTACTTCAGATTATCATTATTTAGGACCATTACACACACACAAACTGATGCAGCTATATCTAAATGCAAAAATAATTAGGTTGGAACTAATTAGAGGAACCACCAATATGATTATGAAAGGAGTTGGACTGCATTCCTAATAGTGGTACCTGGGGTCTGACTGAGATGCACATGACTGTCCTCTACTATGTTGTGTCAAAGAGAGGGAAGTTAATCTACTTTTCTAAGTAATCATTGATCAGTCTCTTATGATTAGGAGAGCGTGCTGTGCCAACTCTGGACTGTTGACTAACCTATTGATTGCATGCAAATGTACATGCACAAGCGGGCATACACATATAAGAAAATAAGACTGCTTATAGTTTCAGTTTGCATTTCTAAATATTTTATGCTGTTTCTAAATCTGTGAAAATGTGAACCAACCGATAATTAGTGGTCGTTGATGATGTGTTTAATGGTGGCAGAACAGTGATGGTTTTTGCAATTCTTATATTATGGTGGTAGCAGCAGCAATTGTTGTAAGTTATGGCAGCGGTTTCAGCATCGTGATGGTAGCCATTGGTTGAAGCTGGTAGTGAGGGCTGTTTCGGATGGCTGTGGATGTCTGTAATTGAAAAGGTGGAGATATATCAGCGACACATTTAAGCAGTTTTGAAAATTATTGTTAATGGGTAAGCACTTTAACTTTTCTTGTTTGTTAAAGCTAAACATATGTGGTGAGGAAATTTGGGAACCCCCAGACTAATATATTCTACAAATATATATCCCCTTGAAAACTCCCAGCTCTCCGTAAACTGTCATCATTATCTAATTACGGAAAAACAAAAGGGAAAGTCAGAAACTTGGTTGAAAATTTTACTTTGCATTATTTCCTTGGGCAGACAAGCCAAATGTTCCAAAAACTCAACTAGCTTTGTGATTAATAATAAATATTTCGACTATATACAACATTGAAATTACAATAGACACTTCCATCACAATCTGTTGCTCAATTTGGGCGACTCTTGGTCACCAAAACCAGTAGTCCTCTGTTCCCTCAACTATAAAAAACAACAAAAGGGAGAGGATCAAGCATGCAAAACTGCTTTTCTTCTACTAGTTATCTGAAGAAATTGAAGGTAGCTCTCAGTTTTCAAAGATTGAAAAAGATCTTTGAGCACTGTTGGGAAAGTAGTTGGATTTTGTGGCTGCAGTTGCAGTTGCAGCAGCAGCAGCAGCAGAACTAACTGCAGGATTAGCAGATGACCTAGGAGTAGAAGCAATAGAAATGATGGGGCTAACATCTCTGTCCTCTTCATTAATGGTGTCCAACATCTTTGATGCTCTGTGCCTCATGACACTAATGTACTGTGGAGGCGCAGCCTCTGTGATGAACTTTGCTATGCGTGCACTTGCCATTCTGTTTAATTATTTTGTGAGGTGAAGAGGCTTAGAGAAGAGAAGAGAAGCTAAAGGATAAGGAGGAGGAGGAAGAAATGTGTTTGGGATGGGTATGAAGTGAAGGTGTGGGCGAGATTTATAGGGGCTTGTTTAGGGATAAATTGAGTCACTAGTCAGAATCAAAAATGGTTTAAGTGACATTAAGAAGTTATAAGTTAGTGCCGCCACCCCTTTTTGATATTAATTGCGGGGACCTTCATGCTTGTATCGCAGTTTCACAAGATAAACTGATGGTGGGTCCATATTTCTGGTATGTGTCACAATTTGAGTGGAAAATGAATTATCTCCATAAATATGGTTTTTGTTGTGATCAATAGCTTCCAATTTTACATTTTCTTGATTTAAAGGGAGAAGCAGCTAGCCTGCCATTTGTCCACTGATTGATAGAAATTAGAATTTCTTTGTAACTTTCTCGTTATTTGCTTAGGAGAAATGGTTATTGCTAGTCTGAATTGAATGTTAGATGCTAAGTGGAAATTTCTTCCTAAAGTTTCCTTTCTCCTCAGGGAATTAAATGGTCATTCTTGGTTGGCTGGGACTTTGTTTTCTTTGAAGAAATTTTGACCGTAGGATGCTGTCGTTTTGGTTTGCTCCACTTATCCATATCTGCTTTGTAGTTACTAGGCTCCGCTTCATCATTGGCTTGGTCTATCTAAAAAATTTATGAACTTGATTTAGGCAAGAATTGTCCCTCGATTTAAATCTAACATATTTACTGGTTAAACATACACTAATTTTTGGAAGTAAAGTCAGAGAAAAAAAGGATTTTAAAGTTAATGTTGGAATTAGTGGTTGTAAATATTCAGTAAATGCAAAGCATCTTCAGACAATAATGATCTTGACCTTAATCTAATTAGTGCTTCTTGTTTACATGCAGAACTAAGGATTTTTATTTCAACTGTTGGTCGATTGATGCCAAGAGAGTCAGCTTTGTTGAGATGGTGTTGGACTTGTCAAACTATAATTATAGCGTTGGACTTGTCAAACTATAACTCGTTTGTTGCTCTTACTTGCATGTTATTGAGAAATTCCTTTGATTTGTTGTAATGTTGGTCCTTCTATGAATTTGGATTATGTAAAGCAGGTAAAATCATAATAGGATATAACTTTAATCCCAGCTGCATTGCTGATTCATTAAACAGGATATATAATATACAATAAATTATATGTATATATTCACATGGGGAATATATATCTGAAAAGAAAATATAATATCTCCATAATCAGTTTATCGTATGAGATATATATATATATATATATTATGCTTTTAACTAGGAAAAAAAGATCAAAATTTGAATTTCAATTTGTTTAAATTTATGAAACGATAATAATTTATGAGTTTGTAATGATACATTTCAAAAGCAAAATTGATCTCAATAAATTGAAAAATTTCAAACGTGAGCTCTACTCCTCCTTCCTTTCTATTAAAAAAGACAAAAGATAATGATTCATGACCAATCTAATTAGATTAATCTTTACATTCAATTCATCTTATAGAAAATAATTAAGCTGCAAATAGAATGAATTAATCTATATACATATTATGTTTAGGTTTTTTTAATCTTTTTATTCAAAACAACAACTAAATGTTAACTCCGTTATAGATGTTGTTAACTAAATAATTTTTGTTTTCAAATTTTTAATATAGTTATTGATAATGACGAAATTATCATTTTCTGCCCAATAGCCCTAAGTCCATTTTAGGAAAAAAAAAGACTTTTCGGTCCAATCTTGATTCTTCTATCAAGTTTAGGCATAGGACAACAAATAAGCATGAGAATCGAAAAGATAAGCCATCTCGATTGGAACTATCAGAACTTGGTTTTTAACGTATTAATGATACACGCCGTCACTCCATCTATCAGTCTTTCAATATCACATTGCTGGATGTCTATCTTGACATGCATATACCAAGCATGACACGTTGAACTCTTTCAACTTTTCTCCCTCCAATACTCTTTCGATCCAAGCATTGCTAACTTGAGTTTTGAAATGCTAATATCCGTAGATTTTTAAACGCTACTTCTACTTCTCTCAACGTGATTTTAAGCATATTGATATTTGTCATTTTAGCTGTGCATTCTTTTATTTCAATCGGAGACCTAAAAGTGTACGAAGATCATCTTAAACATCATTCTTTTATTTTTAATTCAAAATTTGTTTTTATAGCATATAGGCTATAGCTGCCTGTTACTTCCAGGATTTCATTACGTGGCACCCAAAACCAAACAGTCTGTATTAGTATATTTAATTTAATATCAAAATTACAAAGGAATATGCGAATTCAAAAGGAGACAATTAATGCATATTCACCATATGCAACTGCAAATTCACATGATTTTTGTATGTATTTTATCATATGTATAAAAGCCGTATAATGACTTTATTAGCATGGAATGGATGTTTCGGTGGATACGGATGATGACACATAGCTCTCAAAACTAATGAAAACCCTAGCATTCTCTCTCTCTACACAAAAGAACAGAAAAACCCTGGCAATTTCTTTTAGTCTGCCCTCTTATCCATGGCAATTGACTAACATCCATAAGGCTAAGCAGCAATGGACCACATTTTCAGATTAACTCCAATATTCAATCTATCTTCTTTTTTCTTCCTTCAATTCAGACCTTTCTTTCTTCTTCTTTCAGCTTCTGCACAACCAATTACAATATATATATATATATATATATATATATATATATATTAAGGTGACAGATGACTTCATTAATTATAATCCTGAGAACTAATAATAGGAGTGCTGATATTGAAATGCATGGCAAAGAAAAGTGAAACCTTTTTCTATTTTTCAAATGCAATTCATTAATGTTGTTTTTTTTTTAAAAAAAATTAAAGTCCAAATTCGGTCCATTAACAACTGATTAATGTCTAGCTGGTTAACTGTTAAATACAATCAATTAAATACCAATCATTAATTAAACGTTAAAAAAATTAAACATATATGATTATGATTATATTTTAAATTTCATAAAAAAACCTTGCATCCATAAAATACATATTCAAATTGAATATCAATATACTAAAATATAATTATATAAAAATTAATTTAGTAGTCATATACTTTCTAATATTAGTGTAGAATATGAATCTATTTAAAATTTACCTTATGTTTATATATACGTAGAAATTTATATATAAATTCAGTTAAAGTTAACCAATCGGTTAATTAAATACTTAGATCTAAATTTAAATTTATTAAGTATAATTTTAAAAATTAAAGTCTCTGTTATATGTAATTGGGCTGATTGACCGCTAAAATTGGTTTGAACTCAATTTTTTAAATTGATTTAACGATTTTTTCGATCTAATAGAAAGCTTAATATAATTTATTATAGAATTGGAGATGTTCGCAATTTAACAGTCTTTGCCCAAAACTCAAGTATTGCATGTCATTTCCCTTTCCTCGTATATAAAGATTTGCAATTTATTTATTTATTTTACTAGCAACATGAAACTAACTTTAATTTTGAGACCATTTTACCCTCCAATTTTTTTCACGGTTCTTTCTTTTTTTGTCTCAAAATTCTTATTACTATCAATTTTTTTTTTTATTGTAATTATATAGTTAGTGGTATAAAAAAAATAAAGAAAAAGAAAAAGAAAAAGAAAAAGAAAAAGGAAAAAAGAAAAAGAAAAAGAAAAGGGACATGAAAAATAAAAAAAAGAATAAAATAAGGGGGGGGGAGAGAAATGACCAAAAAGTAAAACTTATAAGTTAATTTATTCTAAAAATTAATGCAAATAAATCATCGCACAAAAAATTTAAGAACCGTATTGGATCCTTTGGTTCTTTTTGTTTATTGGACGAGCAAACTGTTTAATAGCTAATTACCAGCTGTTCGAATTCTTTGCCCGAATACAATCATCATATACCCTTAAAACTATGAAACAAAAAAACTTCCTAAATGCTAATATTTCTCCTTTATCATGAATAGCTATACAAATAATCTCGTATCAAGAGTTTAATTAAAATATTTAAAACTTATATTACCATAAATTAATTCTATAATGATTTAAACCATTTTAAACAAAAGCGATCAGCTATAGACACATAAACTTTACACTAGTTAATTAGTTCGGTTTCTAATACTATCTATAACCTGTGGACGGCACGAGGCATTGAATCTCAGAACCCAAAATGTGCACAAGGATCATATGCAACCTATCAAGAATGCCAAAAGTATTAGCCACCTGCTTGCAATTTGCTCCAACGAGTCCAAAACAAAACTAAGGTGGAATGCTTAAAATACACCAAAACTATTGGCAGCAATCCACGCGACCTATTGGATTTTGACCAAATAGCTCCAAATTCAGCATTTAAGTCATAAAGCAAAAGTGATACCATTTTTTCCTAACATGGCCACCTTTCTTATATCGATTTCATGGCCCCATTTTGATCCCTTTCCTTCTTATTTTTCCACTGATTATTTTCTAACTCCACCGCCTTTAATTGTTTCTTCACATCTCTTCTTTTATATATTACGTACGCCTTTTCTTTGATTGTTTTTCTTACTAATAATTATAATTATTTCAGACTTTTTAGACTTTAATCGAATTTATAAGCCAATTCTGTAAAAAATTTAAAAATTTAAAAATAATAATAAATGAATAGTTACTAATTACATGTATTAATTAACTATTGGCATATTCGCTCCCCCGGCCAATTATTGCATGGCCAAATATTCAGCACGGCAAACTCTGAAAATAACATTAGGCGTTCAATGTGTCATGTTAGGCTAGTTAGCTTTAAGAGAAAAGATCTCTTTAATTTAAAGCAAAATAAAGAAAAAAAACATTAAAAATTACATAAAAGGTAGATGTGAGCAAAAAAAAAATCAAAATTTTATTTTATTTGCATCGATTTAACAAAAGCCAGCTTAACAGTTAACTAATTGTTAATAAGTTATATTTAATTTTGATTTTGAAAAATTAACATTAATAGATTGAATTTGAAAAATAGCCATAAACCAACCAATTCATGTCCACCCCTTAAATTCATATATTTTAAAAAAGAAAAGGACTTTCTTCTCCATTATTTGGGATATTTTTTTTTATTAATGTGTTTTAAAAAATTAATTAATATTTTAGGGTGTGTCAGAAATAATTTACGGGTTTGAAAACTGGAACCGCTGCCAGATAGAGCAGTTTTGTCAGAAATGTCATTATGGTGGGCCCGATTTTAGCCTGAAGCCGTTGTCTGCTGCAACAGTTTTAGAGCTGAAACCGCAACAGACCACAGCGGTTTCAGACTCTGAAACTACTCCGACAGTCAGCGATTTCAGGTTAAAATCGGGTCCACTCATCATTCTCCAGTTGAAAGAAATTTTTCTCCGCATTTATATAAATATCGCCGATCGATTTCATTTGCACGTTAACAATTTATATTCTTTACATTTCATTGAATTTCTTATCATACATTTGATAATTTATGAAGATATCTTTTTCGGATCAATAATATATTTTCAGCATTATTCTGAAAAGGTAAATACAATTTAATAGATTTTGATATGTAATTTAATATTATTAATTTAAGGCTGCTTATATAATAATGTTAAATTTATTAACTACAATGTAGAATTAAATTTAGAAGTTAAAGTAACAAGTTACGAAAATCACAGTTGTACTCTTAAAATAAGGTAGGCTAATAAATTAAATATATTTATTTTTTATAATGTATATAAAGAAAAATCATTATAGAAATTATGAATATGTGTTGATATTATTACTATTATCGTTTTATGTTGTTTAATATTATATATATTTTGTTAGTTAGTAATGTTAATGTTATTTAATGTTATTATTATTAATATTACTGTAGTAATTGATTTCGTTATTGTTATTGTTATAATAATAATAATAATTAATAATAATAATAAGTATTATTATTATTATTATTATTATTATTATTATTATTATAGTTACTATAGATATTTAATTTTTTAATTGTTATTAAATTTATTATTATTATTATAGAAATTATTGTAGATATTAATATTGTTATTGCTATTAAATTTATTAATAATATTATTATTATTATTATAACTGTAGATATTAATTTTGTTGTTGTTATTATTATTATTATTATTACTACTAACTGTAGATATTAATTTTGTTATTGTTATTAAATTTTATATTATTATTTATTATTATTATTATAATTAATATATTATAATATTGTTTCAACTGTAGGTTATTGAAAGATGTTGACATATACTGATTTTTATGTGCACACGGGAGGAAAAATTAGTGTTGGAGTATTTGGTCCGAATGCTATTACAAGGAGGACGAGAGTTAAAAATAGGCCGACTCTTTCGGAATTGATCCATAAAATTCACGTGAAATTGAATTTAGTTATCAATGATGTGATTGCCATAATTATTTATAAGAGCCCAATGTACAACCGATGATCGTTATGTTGGACGTCGGTTGATTTGGTGGATGATGATGACATAAATTCAATTTATGATAATTTAAGGAGATATGATGATTACAACTTGGTAGAATTAATTGTTGTACTTGGTGAGGGGGTGCAGGAGCCAGTAGACCAATATATGAACATGGGTATCCATTTACAAGTGAGGCATTGCAGAGGAAAAACTTTGAGACAGGTCATCATCAATTGTTTAATAAAATTCTGCCTAGTCAGTCTACACAATCTATCATCCGTCAAGATAATGATAGACAGGATGGTGATTTAATTGGAACGCAGATAAGTATAACTTCAGGAGAAGGTCAATTACGATGATTAGTTAGTTAGGTGCCTACTGGAATAATGAGTTAACCCAGACGGTCAATTACTCGAAGGGTGGGTGTTTTTTTAGTAAATCACTTTTTGGAAATAGATGGGAAACCCGTTCAACCGAGAGAAATTGTATTAAGATAAGTGGTACAGAGCGAGGTCATGTTACATAGCTCGACAGTAAACCCAGGCGTTCTATTCCCCATGTCCCAGATGTAAGTCATCAGCATTCTGTTTCCCATGTACTTGCTGATAGTCAACCGCGTTCCAATTCGCATGTTTATAATGACAGTCAATGCCATTCTATATCCCATATTCCTGATATCAATCAACAGCCTTATATTCACCAGGTTACAGATGTATGTGCTAGTCATCAATGGCAATCTTATAATAGGAGAGATGTTGATTTACTGTGTGATAGCATTTTTGGCAATACTCAAAATATGGATGCAAACGAGAATACATGATATAATCCCATTAATGCAGATGATAAAAATGAATCGTTAATTCATTTGGGGGATGATGATGATATTGAAAATGTTCCAATGTCCAATGATTATGTCTCACCCAACAATGATGTAGAGGTTGAAACTGTCACAACATGCAAACGGACAGCGATAGTGAGAATTTGATGATACTGAATTTGCCAGTCCATTAGCATCCATCATCCAATTGAAGAGACAAGCGAGGATAATTTTGTGTTTCCGTCGGAACAATATTCAGAAATTAATTTTGAAGCATCCCAAGTTAATCTTTCTGAAGATATCCATTTTAAGACTTGGGATGGTGTGTCTGAGTTATCTATTGGAATGGTTTTTCACAATAAGGATGAAGTAAAATCTTGTGTGAAAAAATATTCAATAATGAGGAATGTGGATTTTAGAGTTGTAGAATCGAATCCACATTATTGGGTTGTCCGGTGTGCTCAGGTGGATGACGGCTGCGAATGGAGATTAAGAGCATTTAGAAAAGAAAATAGTCCTTTTTGGACTATCACAAAATTTCAGGGACCACATTCATGCCTTGCTCCCAATATATCAATGGATCATCGACAACTGAATTTTCAAATAATTCGCAATTACATCATGGGTATGGTAAGTAAACAACCCACTCTACCTATTGATGTTATTATTGCGGCTGTTAAGCAACAATTTAATTTTGAAGTATCGTACCGCAAGGCATGGTATGCGATAATGAGAGCAATAGAGTGTATATTTGGTAATTATGTTGAATCATATGAAAAGTTTCCAGGTTTCTTAATTGCTTTACAAACCTATAATCCCAGAACTATTTTCGAGTTTGTGGTTCATGAAACACAAGACTCCGTTGTGAAGCAATTTCAATGGCTTTTTTGGAGTTTTAAACTAGCCATAGATGGATTGGTTCACTGTAAACCCATTTTGTTGATAGATGGTACATTTTTTACTGGAAAATTTCAACAGACCCTACTTACTGCAAGCTTAATTGATGGTAATAGCATGTTGTTCCCAGTTGCCTTTGCTGTTGTTGAGTCTGAAAATAAATCTAGCTGGGCTTGGTTTATGTCCATGCTTAGAAAGCATGTCACTCAATGTGTCGATATTATAGTAATATCTGATCGACATGCTGGGATAATGGCAGTATCTAGAGATGAAAGAAGTGGATGGAAAGAACCGCTATCCTTTCATAGGTTCTATCTATGACACTTCGTCAGCAATTACAACACACACTTTAGGAACGGAACAATAAAAAATTTACTTTACAAGGCAGGTAAGAGTTATGCATTTGAACATATCTTTCTCCCATTCAATTAATTGTATGTTATAATTATTCCATATTTATTTAGGGGCACAATTTCAAAGGCGTAAGTAGTTGATGGACAATATGAAGGAACTCGATGAAGAATCCCATAAATGGGCAATGAGGATATCATTGGACCATTGGACACTATCCAAGGATGGTGGTTATATATATGGGCACATGACTACAAATATTGCTGAGAGTGTTAATAGTGCTTTGAAGGGTGTTCGTATGATGCCAATTATTGCCATCATTGAACATGTTTTTACTCGCTTGGTAAAAGTTTTCAATCAGCGAATGGATATGTAAGTGGCTAAAATGGGGAAAGGCTTGCGGTTCACGCCTCGCTGTTATGATATAATAACAAAGCGTGCTAACAAGGCTCGTTATCACATTGTCATTGATTATGACAACCATTTCAAGTTATACAAGATAATATCTTGCATAACACTGGAGGTAAACATTGAGCCAGATACATATATTGTTAGTCTTAAGAAACGTGAATGCGAGTGTGGTAAGTTTCAGGGAAATAAAATGCCATGTTCATATGTAAAAGCAGCTTGCATGCACAGGCATCTTGATATGTTCCAAATTGTAGATAATTATTATTTCATCACTAAGGCACTGAAATGTTATGATGGCCAATTCCAACCTATGGGACTCAAAGCATACTGGCCTGAATATAAGGAACCTAAATTAGTTCCTGATATGGAGTTACAGAGGAAAAAAGGTCGACCAAAAATATCTCGCATTCGAAATGAAATGGACCGTCGAGAAAAGGGATCAAGTACTCATTGTAGTAAGTGTGATAATGTGGGGCATAACAAAAAAAACCTGCAGAATAGAAATTGGATCATCGAGTCAATATTTTAGGGGTTAACAATTGTATTATTGATTTAAGTTAATGAATTGTATTATTGATTATTTTAATTTTATGTAAAATTAATTAACTTTTGAATTGCTTATAATATTTACGAATTAAATATTGTGTATCTCGAATTAATGACAATAAAATAAATTTGTACCAAAGGTTCTGAGAAAAAATTAAAACTTTATGTTCATATTTATTCACAAATAGTACAATAGTCAAAACCTTTTACTTCGACTCGAAGTGCTATGTATATCTATTTGACTATTCGTATCATCAATATTTGGATATTAGGGATCTGGCATGACATCACTATAACCACCACTGTATAGTGGCTGATTAATTAAGCCCTGAGTATTGACAAGATTTATACCACTATCAATTCATTAAAAAAATCATCTTGTTTCATAGATGGGCTAGCCTGGGTAAATGGATCAGAATGGTATTGAAAAGGTTGTCCCGTTTGGTCATATGGTATGGACTCATATGAAAGTGATGGACCCGTCTGTGTAAGCACATCAAACTGTTGTTGATCTGCTGAAGACAAACTGATATTCAGATCAACATTCAATCTAGATGGCCCAGTTTCAATGTAATGGCCTCAACGCCGGGTCAGCTGTGAATAGTACTTTCCGACAGTGAATAGTATTTTCCGGACCCGAAAGGACGTCCGAAAGTCAAAAATATTTTATTGGACCATTTGAAATGAATAGTCATGGTGAGACTGTGGTTGAAATTTGAAGTGAATTTGAAGTCAAATGGGCCTCTAAAAGTCAAAAATACGAAAAAGGTAGCGAGTCAATTTCCCTAGTAGAGAAAGGGACTTGATTTTACTTAAATAATTAAAAATAGTAAATGAACTCCAAATATCACCAGATTTTGCGTGCCTATATGAATTTTTATGTAAAATATTTTGGTGATGAGAATGAAATTTTTCGGTGACTCAGACAGTTGTCGAATCGGACCGATAAGTTTGAATCGGACAGATAACGGACTCCGATTGAGCCAAAAATTTACGTCCTATATATTTTTGATGTTTTAAGAATGATAGAATTAAAATTAAAGTAATTTGAAGTTTTGAAGAGAGAGAAATTTAATTGGGCTTTAGAAATGCCTAAATGGGCCTTAAGAACAAAATGGGTTAAGTCCATTAATTTGGCCCCATTTTTGGCCCATAAAGAGGGTATAAATAGAGCCAAATATCTGGAGTTTATCTCCAGAAACCTCCACCATTTTCCCCTCCTTAGGTGGCTGAACCACCTCTTCTCCTTCTCTCCCTATGATTTCTTCTTTTTCTACCCCAAATCTCTCATAAACCCCAACATAAAAAATGAAGTTCCAGCTCTCTAGATCACCCTAGTTATCTTAAGCAAGAGATTTGAGGAAGGAAAGGCAAGAAATCAAGTGAAGAAAGGAAATGAGGTAAGATGGAACTTGAAAAAATCAAGTGATTTTAATTGAGTTTTTAATGTGTTCTTATAGTTTTTGAGGTGTTTAAGCTAATTATGAGATTGGATTTTTCATTTGAGGACAAAAATTTGATGTTAGGAAGGCTTGAAATTTCGGCCAAAGATATATTTGTGAAGGGATGGAGTTTTTCTTGGTGTCAAGTGAAGAAATGTGAAGCTTAAGGAAGCTAAAGCATGAAAAAAGGTAAGTGGCTATCAAATCCATTGATTTCCCTATTAATATGAATTTTCCTTAATTATGTAATTAAGGTAAAAATGTGAAAATTTGTTAATAAATGCAATTATGTTAGGGTAAATAAAATTAAGTATGAGAGGAAATGAGATGAAGGCATTAATAAAAGAAAGAAAATTTTTAAAGTGAAAAAATGGTTGTGGTCGAAAATGGTAATAAGGAAAAATGGTGAGAAATTTGCATGTAAATGTTATATGTTGGCTTAAAATAATAATAAACATGATAAATGATGTTTATAAATTTTTAGAGAATATTTAGAAATTATTTGAGAATTTTTATGATTATTTATAGTGTATGTATAAAATGAAACTTATGATTTATTGTGAATTACATGATTATTTTGATGAAAAATGATAATGACCAATAAATAATGCATAAATGAAATTTATTGGAATTTATCAAAATTATTGGAATTTTATTGAAATTTTTATGTGACTATGAATAATGGAAATAATTGAATTTTAATGCATAATTGTATAAAAATGATAAAAATGATGAATTAATGTGAAAGTAAATTAATGTCAATAACAAGAAATAAAAAGTCAACCAACGAATGTTTCGGAAATAATTATTGGGTCTTGAAAATAATAATAATAATGAATTATTGGTAAATAATTCATAAATAAATGAAAATGACGGAAATAAATTATTATGAGAATAAAGAAAAGATAAAGTGAGTTTAAAAAAAAAAGTTTAAACGAAAGGAAATAAAAGTTTTGGGACAAAATGGTAATTTTGCAAAAATAAGTAATTAATGCGTAAAAATAAGTAAGAAATACTTATTAAGGGTAAAATGGTAATTTCAGAGGCCTAACGGTTTCGAAAGATAGAATTTTCGTAATTAAGGACTAAAATGTAATTTTACCCAAAAATGGTGATATAAAGAATAAAAGATGAATAAAGAAAGAAATTATATATTAAAAATGAAAATAAATGATTATAATGGCAAAATTGTAATTATGCGTATGAATTGAATAAATCGATGGAAAAAGGTTAAATTATGCATGTTCGAGACTTAAAATAATAAACGATATTAATAAAGTTCCTAATTGCCTAAAAGTAGAAAAAAAAGTCAATCATTGAATTATTAGAGAATAATTCGCAAATAATAATATAAAAAGAATACAAAGAAAATTATGAATTATAATGTCATAATTCATAATTTATAATCTGTACAAAAGACTAAAGTTTAAGTATCTGAGTGAATTATCGAAGGATAATTCACAAAAGTGACCAGAAAAGAGAAAGTGAATAAAAAATTATTGAATAGTCAAAGGCACGAAAGAGTGCATTTGACCAAAATAACGTATAGTAATAAACAAAAGAAAGAAATTAAAAGTTTTAAATGTTCAAAAATGTTTGCAATGATATTGATTATGTTTGCCCTTAGCGATAGACAGGTAGTATGATTCTTGTTTTGGATATAATTGGCTAGTCATAGGGACACCTCTATACCGCGGTGCAAGTCATGGCGACTTGCTTAGCTATGGTTGGGATCTTTGATCTCCATAGTTTCTGTAAAAGTGTATCTGTATTTGTATCTGTTTTGCGAGACTTGATCTTTCGAGATCATTTCTCTATCTACTACGTGGGACCTTTGGGTCCAGTCCCGTGTATTCTTTGTGAAAAACCTATTATATTACATTAGGGGCACATTGAAATAAATAAATAAATAAGTACTGTTTAATTGAATTGAATATAAAAAGTTATAACGAAAACGATTCGTTTGAAAGAAAATACAAAATTAAGATAAATCTGTAAATATTTCTAAAAAGTGTAATTAGTAAGGAAAAAGAAAAGAAAGGTTTTATAAGAATTCAGGATGTATTGTGTTTTTCGTGAAAAGGATAAATTTGATTAATTGGTATTTCTCGTACCAATTACTATTGTAAAAAGTGACAAATTTGAAAAAAAAAATATTAATTTCCTGTTTAAAGTTAAAAGTAATAATTTTGACATGAAGTGAACTTAATGCTTATGAAATGTCTTTCTGAAAAAAAAAGGATAATTGAAAAGTAAAACAATAAGAAAGACATATGATTGACCGATGAGAAAGAAGTAAAAGACTTATGTCTTAATTAATATTTAAACAAAAGTAATATATATATATATATGAATGAAGGAAAGAAGATACTGCAAAGTGTCTCGAAATACTTATATCACTTTGCAATAAAGCTTAAAAGCTATTAATTAGTAATGTATTTATTGGTTAAAAGTCGGAAAAAAAATATATAAAAGAATAAATAGCAAGAGGTATAATTAGAGTTCAGATTGAATAATTGAACATTAAAACAAGAATTTAAGTAGTTTATTTTGGTACTAGTAAAGACACGAGTACCAATACATATTGCTAACTGGAATGATAGTTAAATAGTTGTGGCTAAAGGATAAAACGAAGGTAGTGATAAAAGTAAAAGTTATAGTAAACGTTAACATAAAAGTAAAAGTAAAAGTATAAGTAAAAGAGTAAATCCGATATTGATCCACCGAAAGAATATACTGTAAAGTAAAGTTAATAGTTCAGAAACAAAGACTAATGGTTATCAGAATACGAATATAATAACGAGATTAGTAATAACTGAAGTAAAAGGAAATACTTAATGAAATAAAAATAGTAGAAGATTAAATTACGAAATTATGCTTACTGTTGGAAAATTCTTGGATTAGTAGTCACCACTGGGCATATTTAATGCTCAGCACGTAGTGTTTACTGCGTGCAGGTTCTGATGTGTTCGGGAGCACAGTACATTGAAGGTCCAGATTGGAAGAGAAGATTTTTGTGTTAGTTTGTTTAAGCTTATGGCATGTATATACTTAGACTATTAAGGTAAAATACTGAATGCTATTTTGAGTGTATTTCATGATTGTTAACGAATGAATGATTGGTTTATATTATTGGATTGAAGTTATCTTATATATGTTTTAAAATGTTTTTAAAGTTATCATTCGATTGGGAAGTTAATGCGAGAAGAAAAAAACTTACTGTTTCGGTTTAGTCCGCATCGGAAAAGACTGTTACGAGTAGGGTGTGACATTCAAAGTCATTACATCTACGTGATCCACCTGCACTATCAAATAACTTATGATGACTTTCTGGATGCCAACCGAAAGAACTAGAACTGTCATCATGTATATATGGCCACTGCATAGGTCCAAGACCATACTGAAGTCCAAGTATATTAGACTTAACCGTTGGACGTCTTTCTCCCATTCCTCTCCTGTTACGCCTAGACTGACAAAAATCCTCAAATTCATGGGTCATCGGTGAGATTTGTATTGTCTCTGGAACAAGCTGCATGGGATAATCAGTCAACCATTTGTCAAATGCACCAACAGCACCCAATATACTGTCTGCTGCGATACGGATACCAAATTCTACAGTAGATGATGAACCTATATCAATGTACCTGATTCGTTCAGCGTGATCAGCCTATGATAATGGTGATTTATATGGTATTTTTAGTATGTTTTTAGGTATTTAATTGAGTTAATTTTGTGTTAATTAGGTTGAATTTGAGTTTAATTGGTTAATTTTATGTTTTTGGGATTAATTATAAATTTTAGTTTTTTTCAGGATTAATTTGCAAGAAAAATGATTTAATTGAAAAAAGACAAAAAGATTTGGGCCAAAACTGTGAATTTGGAAAAATTGATGCAAGAAAGTGAGCGTCGAGTCCAGAAGGTTTTCACGTGACCACGTGAAATAGATGAAGAGAAGAACCCGTGGCCACGTGAAGATTGCACTAAGAAACCCATGGCCACGTGAGTATGTGAAGTAAATCTACCCATGGCCACGTGAAAGATAAGTGAATGAAAACCAAAGAGGAACCCGTGCCTATGTGTGAGGAACAAGAAGACTGACCCGTGGCCGTGTGTCCCTATAAGAAGACTTACCCGTGCCCATGTGTGGATCAACACAGGAAGAGGCATGGCCACATGCGAGCTTTCCCATACAACGAAGGATTTTTCGATTTTTCCAATTCAATGAGGATTTGATTCCTGTTTTATTTCTGGAGTTTGAGAAGGATTCTACCACCAATATTGCCTATAAATAGATAACTCTAACACCAAAGGAAGATCATCAATTAGTAGGAATCAATGAGGGAATTAGAAGAATCATCAAGAACTAGTAGAGTTCATTAGTTTTAGGTTTTTAAGTAGTTTTTCTATTTTTTTTATTTTTCTTTTCAACTTTGTTTTAGTTTTTCAAATTTGTTTTAGTTTTTAAATATGTTTAGTAAATAATTTTTTTTTCTTTTGCTAATAGATTCTTGAAAACTTATATTTTCATTGTCATGACTTTATTTTGAGCTTAATTTCAATATCGGTTGATTATTTCTTGATTTTTAGCATATTCTTATCTTTGATTGTGTTAAGATTAATTGTTGATTTTGAATAAATAACTAAAAATTAATTTTGACATAGTTATTGATTTGCATGTTCTTAGGTTAACTCTTTAATGTTTATGCATAATTATTATCCGAAATATGAGATAACTATGTGTTAATTTTATTGATTAATACTAAGAGAGGAAGAACTAAGAATAAATTGAAGTTGAATTACTTGAGAAAGGCTTCAATGAATATTTAGGAAGTTAAAACTAAATTTTTATGCTAAGTATTAGATTTGTCTATGAGTTTAATACTAAGAATGATATATTTGAATAAAGATATCTTACTTTATTACTAGTTTTTCCATAATCACTAGTGTTTATATTGAATTTAAGTCATTACAATGAAAGTTAAGATGGATAGTTCCTTTAGCAAGAGAATTTTAGTTATTTTTTTTGTCTTTAATTCATGTTAATTTAATTTTAGCTTTTGTTTTGTTTCATTGTTTATTTAGTTTAATTTTTGCTTTTAAATCAAAAACATTTGGAAAATGATCTCGGATTAATTTAATTTATACATAGATATTATACTTAGCAATCCATGTTCTCTTGGATACGATATTTGGTGTCTTAATCTATATTTTCCTATATTACTAGCCGATCTAGTACACTTGCTAGACTCCGGTCAGCCTACATGCAAAAATCTAGATGTTATTACTATTTTTGAATATTATTATTCAAATATATCAAAAATTATATTAAATCATACCGATGCACCGATGGAGGCTCTAATCGGGATTATCCATCGTCTCGTGCGTGATGTATACCATTACATATATTGTGACCTGCGATGTAAGGGGGCACCAAGAGGAGGACACATAATGCAGCGAGTATGCCGATTATTCCACTCATGAATAAAACTAAAAAATTTCTCAGGCCTATTATGATCAGTATGCCCCTTTAAATCGATCGAGTGCACATTATCATTAAATTGGGCTGGTTGTGGTATCGGTTGGTCCATTTCAAATTGTCTTAGACATCGATCGGGGTGGTGCCACTCAATAATATTAAAACATACAAGTGGCACAACTGATGTCCAAATACCATTTCCATTTGTACAAAATTATGGTAACAAGTGTAGCACTAACTTTTACGGCTCCCATTTCATCTATAAAAAAAAATTTCATATGTAATATTATACGAATTACTTTTTTAAATCAAATTATAAAATTTAATGAAAATTTATTACTCATTCCGTTCTTTTTTATCAGTCACTTTTGTTATTTTTACTAGGATTAAGAAATAATAAATACACTTAAATTTAATATTAAATTACGTGATTAAGACTAAATTATCAAATTTGATTGGTTTTGATTTTATTGGGAAAGAAAAATAAATTGAAAAAGTAAATTAAATTACATTGAAAGTCTAAAAGTGACAGATAAATATAATTTGAATTTTACTCAAAAGTGACAGATAAAAAAGAATGGAAGGAGTATTATATACAAACCTGATCGTCATGCTGTATGTTAAAATCTAGACGGTACTCAAAAATGTCTTTACTATTATTTTTGCCGAGATCCAATTGTGATCTCCACCTGATCAAAATTGTATAATCCATAATACAATTTCTATAAGATAAATAATTCAAAAAGCTAAAATAAAATTATTTTCATATTTAGTTCATAAATATAGAATAAAATTTACCTATACCCATAAGACATTGACTGATCAATAATATAAAAGTGGACAAACAGGAGCCGAATATTAGGTAGCCTTTCCCAGATCTACATTTGTAACAATTAAAAGTAGCCCCAAATTGAATTTGCATTCGATTTTGTAGCACGATATAGCTCTTTATACAACCATGTGAGGATTGCGAAACCCCAGCTGTACTCACCAACAACTTCTAAATTCTCCAATAAGGGAAGCCACATCAAATTTATATGATTATTTGTCTGTTCCGGACATAATAACCCACATATACAATGAAGAATCCATGCTTGAGTAAAATATTGTATCTGGTACTCAGATGCATCGGCAGACATCAAATTAAAATGTCTGGATAGCCATGTCAATTTAACAGTATTTTCCCTCATATCATTTTTATTAAGAACATGACCCAAAAGACGGTCATAAAGCTCATGTCAATTATGGTCTAAATGCCCGGTCATAACACGTCCTTCTATGGGTAATTCGGTGAGTACAAAAATATCCTGAAGAGTGATTGTGGCTTCACCTACAACAAGATGAAATATGTGCGTCTCTGGTCGCCATCTCTTAACAAGTGATGTTATTAATTCAGCATTAACATGCATGCTTTCAATTTGCGAAACTCCAAAAAAACTTGTTATTCGTAAATATGAAATAATTCGCTCGTCAATATTTCTATAATGATTGTCCACGCTAGCTCGGCAGGCTAGCAACACATTATGTTAAACCTAATAAAAATATGAATTATTAGTAATTTATCCATGATAATGTACACTAATTTAAATTATTTTTAACTAGAAAATACATTTATCGTTCCATTCCAAACAGCATTCGCTCGATTTCTGTGCTGTAGCATCAGGATATCATCCTCGATTGGTCCAGAATTAATATGTTCCTGATTTCTAAATTGTTCCATTTTTATATAGACCTATATGACTAATATACGATATTTTTTTAAAATCTATTGAATTTTTGATATAAATCAATAATAAAGTAAAAACAATATAGTGCAAATAATTTTGATACCCTACATTAATAATAATAATAATAATAATAATAATAATAATAATAATAATAATAATTATTATTATTATTATTATTATTATTATTATTATTATTATTATTATTATAGTAATAATAAATTAAATAATAAGTTGACAGTTTAATTATTGTTTAAAAAAATCATTTTTTTCTTTTATACTACATTTATAACATTTTTAAATTTTAATATTATATATTAACTTGCCTTTTTTGCAGATCACAAATTAATCGAATATATAATACCTGTCAAATATAAATTAATAAAATATTATTATAATCTTTACTGTAACTATATCTTATTTATAATAATTAATTTATGCAACAATATTTTTTTATGTAGCAATTTTTACTAACATAACAATTTAATTAATTTAATCAATTATAAAAATCATATTAAATAATTTTATATTATTTTAAAATTTTCAAACAAGTCAAATTATCCTATTCAATTTTTATTATTAATATTTTACTATTTTACTTAAATCAAGTAAAACAATTTAATAAAAAATTCTACATTATAAATACAAAATAAGTAAAAAAATTATAACTTCTTAATTTATAAAAATTGTACATTATAATTTCTAATTTATAAATTAAATAAGCGAAAAAAAATCAAAGTTGTAGGAACTTACCTGGAAGCTTGAGGGGCTGCAAAAAAGATAGCGAAGGAGAAGGAGAGGGCATTTGCCCTTGTTGTCTAGGATAAATGCCCTTAATATCGGGCTTTTGCCCTTTAAAAATTTCTGTAAAAAAATTTATTTTTTGTGTCAGGGATTGATGAGCGTGGGGAGCAAATTTGAAATTTCACGTAGACCTAGGGAGAAATTTTACAACGTCTGAAACTGCTGCAGACTGTAACGGTTTCGGATGCTGCAGACATTCTGTCCTTCATGCTCTCCCACGCGTTCCGACATTCACAGACAAAATCGCTCCACCCAGTAGCAGTTTTAGAAGAACATTCTACTTCTGTAAATTTTTCCTGACATGTCCTATTTTTGTATTTATTTATTTAAAACGTATTAATAAAAAAAATATCCCCATTATTTTCCAAATGAAAATGAAAATGAAAATGACAAGAGTCTATTTCCTTCATGGGTGTAGGATCTTATCCACAACTTTATTACTGCTAGCTATTATTATTTTATTCCCCTTTGTGACTTCCAAGAGAGGTAACCCTAAACCGCGTATTCCATGTGGTCACTTTCATCAATTATTTGAGAAAATTAAGCTTGTATATTTCGAACGAAATCCATATTAAACGGGAAGAAATTTAAGTTTCTGGTGTCGCACGCCATCTATTCATTTGGAGTGCAACTACACAGTAAGTTATACGTTTGCATTTATTGGATTCGGGAATTGACTATTGAATTTGGTTGAATCCCCTAACCAAATTTTATAATATTTTTAATTAATTTCAGTTAGGTTCCTTAATCGAAAGTATTTTTGGTTTAATTGGGTTAAATTTCTTACTCAAAATTTATAATTATCATCTAATAATTTATTGAACCCGGCTAAAATTATTAACTGATATATCTACATTTTAATTATTTTCGTAAAATTTGATTAAGTCTCTCCACCGAAATTTTATAATCATTATTTAATAACTTAATTTATTGAATCTAGCTGCATTTCCTAACTGAGATTTTATTTATAAATTTTAGAGTGAATATATGATTATCTTTGTAGGCTGTAGCTTTTCACTTAAAACTCATTTGTTTCTATTTTTTTTTTCAGTTTTACCAAAAAGATATCTAAAATTAGTACTTTTTTTGTCCATTTTTAATTGTAACATTTAAAGCGAGATAATAGACACTAACTGGATGCACATGTGAATAAAGTGTTAGTAACTAACATCTGCATCATTAATGGACTTCGTGCTCTATTAATTCTAACATTTAAGGGTATTGTTTTGCCCTTAATATATATATATATATATTTAAAATAGCTATTTTACTCTCAGTGATTTTCAAAAATAGCTAGGTATTTATCCCTCAATTTTTTTTCAAATCTAAAAAGAACTTATATTTAATTCACAAATTATTTTCTATCACATTTTAAAAATAATTTATAAATTTACATATGTTTTAAAAAATCCAAACTTGCTGAATTGAATATTAATGGTGATGAGGAGGAAGCTCGGAAAGGAAATTTTTTTTTAAATAATGTTTAAAAAAAAATAAAATTCAAAATTTGGTACCTGTCAGAAAATATTTAGAAAAGTATAGTTTTTTTTTTTTGTAAAAATCGTAGCATACCCTTGCGTTATCATGTAAATGTACGCTTTCAGAATATCAATTTTTATCAATGTTATTAAAATCGGATCGGATAAAAAATCGAAGAAGCTGGAAGTTTATGGTTCGATCGGTTCAACCGAATTTTTCTATTTTTAAAATATTATCAATTATTATAATTTTATAAATATTATTATATAAAAATTAAAAAAAATATTCATCAAATATTAATATATGTCACAAATATCCTAATAATAAGATACAAAACATAATTTCAATTTTATTATTACAAAATAATTAATTATGAATTTTTGAATATCATATGTTAGAAATATAAAAATACAATAATATTATGAAAAAATTTTCTTATTTAGATGAAGTACCAACGAAGAAAAAAATAGAAAACATTAACTTTACATATATGAGTATAATTATATTTAATTACAATAAATTCAAATAGATAATAAGTATATTAAATTATTAAGTAATATCTTTAAAATTTAAAATATTAATTTTTTCAAATAAATAAATAATAAAAATTATATATAAATGTGTGTGTGCACGCGTAAGCGTGCGTGTGTGCTTGTGTGTCGGGGGAGGGGAGAGGGTGAAAATATACAAAAAAAATTATGATTTTTTATACTTTTTAGCTAAAAATTTGGTTTTATCCAGTTCTTCGGTTCAATTTAAATTTTTTGGTTCAATTTAATTTTTTACAGTTAAACTAATCAGTTGACATGTGAATTCACAGTTCAACTGATTCAACCAATCGATCTAATTTTAATAACATTGATTTTTACACTTAAAAATGGCAAGTGACTACGCTATCCAACGTTAATATTTTTATTAATTAATTTACACTATAAAAAATTAATTAGTTTGTACTTTATGTTCCGACGGCACATCCATTTCATCTCCTTGGAAGGGTCTTGAGTTTGAATATCGCAACTTACATATTTTCTTTATTTTCTCTTTTAGTAAATTTTATATTTTATTAATTATTTTTGCAAATAAAAATCAATTCTCATTTAGTGTCCTAGTGGTACATAAGGAATTCTTTATCTCTCTAGGCGGCACAGGTTAAAATCATGCAATCTACCTATTTTTTTTTTTAATCTTATTTTAGTTTCAATTCTTACGTATTTTTACTAAAAAAAGAAAATAATGAAAATATGTAAGTTGCGGGATTCATACCCAAGACCCTTCCAAGGAGATGAATGGACTTGTGCCATCAGAACACAAAGTACAAACTAATTAATCTTGTATAATATAAATTAATTAATAAAAAATACTTATGTCAGATTATGCAGTGGCTTGTTGTGTGTTTTAACAATGTTATTAAAATCGAATCGAATAAAAAATTAATAAAATTAAATATTCGTGGTTCGATCGATTCAATCAGGTTCAATCAATTTTTTTTATTTTTAAAATATTATAATTATTATAATTTTTAAATACTATTGTATAAAAATTAAAAAAATATTCATCAAATATTAAATATATATCACAAATATTCTAATAATAAGTTATAAAATATAATTTTAATTTTATTATTATAAGTAATTAATTATGAATTTTTGAATATCATATGTTAGAAATATAAAAATACAATCATATCATGAAAATAATTTCATATTTAGATGGAGTACTAATGAAGTAAATACAAAAAATATTAAATATGCATATATGAGTATAATTATATTTAATTATAATAAATTCAAATAGATAATAGGTATATTAAATTATTAAGTCATATTTTTAGAATTTAAAATATTAATTTTTCAAATAAATAAATAATAAAAATTTAATATATATATATATATATTTTAAATTTTCATTAGTTATTTATTTGAAAAAAACTAGTATTTTAAATTCTAAAGATATTACTTAATAATTTAATATACTATTACAATGATCCAAATAGATAATAAGTATATTAAATTATTAAGTGACATATTTATAATTTAAAATACTAATTTTTTTAAATAAATAAATAATAAAATTTTAATATATATATATATATATATATATATATATATATATATATATATATTGAGTACTGATAAAGCAAATTTTGGCTTTACCTGTAAGAGGGAGAGCTGGCAATTGTGGATCCGATCGGATGGAAAGATCTGCAAAATGGAGTGCCCGGTCGGACTCGGACGTTAGCACTCCGAAGCTTAAGTTAGTAGCTTTTAGAGAAAGAGTGCTTAGAGAGAGAGTCTCAGATGTTCAATACCTGGAGCCATCGTATTTTTGGCTATTTATGCAAGTTCTTTGGAGGGGTACTTGAGTACCTTAGGGAGTGATAATCGGCAGTCAGAGTAGGTGAGCGGCGATGTGACAGGAAGCAGGTGAAGAGTATGGGCGTTGGCTTGTATCAGTGGATTGACGAGACGTGTTATCCCATCAGTTCGATCGGACATCACGTCTTCCTGTGTTGTCTTCCAGCTCATGCTTTGCCTTTTTGCTATTGGGCTTGTGCCCTGCCAAACGTTGTTGGGCCACCTTAATTGGGCCTTTGAGAACGTGTTTTCTATAGTTATCACTTGTCCCCCCTCCAAAGGGTTCGATCGGGCGATTTAGTGCTTTGTCAGTTTGGCAAATCTTTGAATTTTCATAAGATGCTCATTCGAAGAGATGCGTCCATTTAGCTCAGACAGCTGTTATGCATTTAATGCTTGCGCGCGTGCCAAGGGCGACGCTTCGTTCTCTGCTATGCATTTAACACCTGCACATGCTTTAAGGGCGATGCTTCACTCTCCGCTATGCATTCAATTGATTGGAGACACATGGCAATTGTCCAGCAGAGAGGCAATTGGAGAATTCTAGAAGCTCGAAGCCTATAAATAAATGGCTTTGGGGTAATTTTTTCTCATTTTTCAGTGATCCCTAATAGAACTCTGTCATTCCTTTTTTCACAAACTTTGCCATTTTCAGCTATTTCGGAGTTTTTGCAAGATTACCCTAGTAATTCCTTATTCATAATATCGCCTTTTACTTCTCCCCTTCATCGGAGATGACTCCAAGTAGCATTAAATCTATAGGGGGGAGCTTTCTTGAGGCTTATAAAGGCTGTGAGACTGCGACTCATCCTTCGAAACTCATAGGGGTGGAAATGGCTGAAACCCCCACACAATACAATATGCCTGCTGAGGTTTATGTGATGGTTCGCTTAAATTTCATGGTGATGAAAGAGAGGGTGCTTAGGCATGAGAGCAGTAAGCCGCTCATTCTCCATTTGCGAACACAGCCCCAGATACAATATAACATAAGCTCTTTTCATGTTATTGGAAGTCGCAATAGCTTTTTGGACCATGCCTCTTTCAGCGTGCTTCATTTTTATACTGCGATCTTGGCTAGATTCTATGCACTTTCCAATTACTATATCACCACCTTACAAATTGACACCAATATAAAGAAAACCATCATCTTCAAGGCTATCTACACATCCGATTTTGCTCTGTATCTTCCCAAGATTCATGCTGTCGTCAGACTTTCACCTCTGACCGATTGGGTAGGAGGTCTTCAGGCGTTGGTGCCGTTATCTCGCGTACCCGATGGTGAGCAATTCGGTTGGGATTTTGCAAACATTGTTTGCTTTGTTTTTGGGGTGCTGTCCCAAATGAACATTAACCGCTGCGATGGCATTCTGACCTCATGATGATTCAGGTTGAGTCTGCGCCTTCATGGCATAGCTATTTTCTGTCGAGAAGGTGCCGATCGACACAGAGGCAGAAGCTATTGCGGACATGGAATCATAGGTGTTTTTCATAATAGTTTATCTTTTGTAATGGCTTTCTCCTTCGCTTTGTAACTTGTAAGAACTCTTCATATATAAAAGCCGATTTTTCTTTCAATTGTGCCTTCGTACTGCAATTCTTATTTTGGACAAAATTTTGTCATGATAATAGTTAAGGAAAATAAGAATTATTAACCATGGAGAGCATATGAAATCAGACATGGATTTGTCATGATAATAGTTAAGGAAAATAAGCATTATTAATCATGGAGAGCATATGAAATCAGACATGGAGAATGCATAAAATTTGACTAAGGAGAGTACTTTCTGAATTTTAATGTGCTTTTCAAGCATCGGGTCGATGATCGATTAAGCCGACCGAATTTAATATGCCTAATCACTTAATACGAGCGAATATAGAAGATAAACTGTTTAGCCTGGAAATATGGCTCAGACTTATTACATCAGGTGCAGTGAATGACTTTTCAATCTTTAACTTAATCGAAGTACCATCTGATCGGATATTAGTTGGAGAGTCATGTATGACGAATGATTTTTTTTTGTCTCTCATTGTTTTGGGCTCGGCATGAACATCGACCCTAACTGAGGGAATTATTTTAAATGAATGGACTTCAACTTTATCATTTATGGCCGCATTAGGCCTAACAGAAAAGTTGCACCATATTGATCCATCAATTGGGATGTATCATCGATCGAATTTAAGTCTCTTAGTTTTATGACGGATCGCTCACTCACCGATCGGGTTGGAAGTATTTGGGCGCTGGAGCCCTTGTCTCTCATACTCAACGGTGGAGGATCCGTTCGGACTTTGCGAAAATCAATTGCTTTGTGGAGATTATCCGCTAGGAGATATTTTGGCCAATTAGTGGCTTTATGAAGATTATCTGCTAAGGGATATTTTGGCCAATCAGTGGCTTTATGAAAATTATCTGCTAAGGGATATTTTGGCCAATCAGTGGCTTTATGAAAATTATCCGCTAAGGGATATTTTGGCCAATTAGTGGCTTTATGAAAATTATCCGTTAAGGGATATTTTGGCCAATCAGTGGCAATTTTGCATTTACTTGTAGACTTTCACATTTTTGTTCGGGATAGACGTTAAACCTAGCGAATATATTGGTGGAGATCAAATGAAAAACGTCTTGCATTTTTGGTTTGGAATAATATCAAACCTAATAGAGGAATTCAAAGTGGAGTGAAACTTTTCGCATCTTGGGCTCGGGACGGATATCAAGCCTAGCAAGGGAGCTATACTTATAATACCACGATCAAATTATGCCAATCGGATTAAGAAAATTAATCGGGATTTTCATTGATCAGAATAAGATGACAACCTGCAAACAAATATCAAGTCCTAAAAATAAATAAATGAAAACGTACCTTTTTGTTTTATTTTATTTCCAAAAATGGAGAAGAAATGGAGAATACTTTCTTTATTGAATGTTAATTTATACATGATTACACTCAGTATATGACATTCTGGCCCTCGGAGGTATCTAACCCTTTAAGGGTTTTGAGTCTACAGGTATTGGAGCCAAGGACATTGGATATTTCATAGAGGGCCTTCTTAGTTTGGCATGAGTTTTCTATTTTCAGCATTTTGAGTTGCGTCTTTTAGCGACCTTTTGTTTGTAGGCAGCGATCGTGACATGGGCATCTTCTCCTCTCGCTTTTATTAAATTCGAATGCTGGCATCACTCGTTCGGAATATAAGGCAAACTAATAAGACAAGAGATCGATTTCTTTAGGTATCATTTCATCGAAATAGTGAATAAGAGATGATGGCATTTCATAGATGCCGGCTCTTAGAGGGGTCCTGTAAGACCATAAGACATTTTCGCTAGTCGTTGAGTTCAATTGTCTAGTGGCCTCACTCAACTATTTCTTTAAGCCTTGCAAGAGTATTTGATTGGAGGTATGGCTCATCCAATCGCTCTATGAATAGGTGACGAAGGTGAAACTTAAGGCTGAAGTTGAGGTTTGGGAACTGAAATGTCGAATTGCTCGCCATTATCTGCAACAAAAATAAAGGGTAAGTCGTACCTGTAAACAACGTTCCCTCATATAGAGTTTTTGCTGGAGGCTCTGTCCCAATTCGTTTGGAGAAGTGATCCATGGTGATAAGGAGACAATTCTGCTAGGATACTCCGATCGGGAACATGACCTCTATCTTGATCGACATATAAGCCAGATCCTTATTAAGCTGGCGGGTGATTATATTAGGGTCGAATCTGGTGGTGTCTTGCGTCACTCAAAAAGAATGCTTGATGAACCATAAAAACTTGAATGGAAGCCTTCTCGACCTCCTCACCCATGCCAGATGTCTAGTTGAATGCTTTTCCCTTTTGTTAGTGTCTTTGTCTTGATATCTTTCGCAGGATCTATTTTTTGCGCGTGTACAGACCGTCCTACCATCATGGATTTTTTTATGGATAGCGTTTGTACGGATCATCCTACCATCATGGCCTCTTTATAGATAACATTTGTACGGATCGTCCTACCATCATGGCCTCTTTTTGATGCTTTATCGTGGCGACATATGCTTCTCTGGATGCCTTTTGATCACCCCTTAGGATAATGATCCCCCCTAGTTGGGATCTTTATCACCATGTATCGAATGCTGGTGATAACTCCAATTTGACAGAGTAGAGGCCTGTCAAAAATGGCATTATAGGTAAAGGTCAGATCAATAACCATAAAAGTTACCTTACAGGTATAGACTGGAGCCTCCTAGCCGAGTTCGACTAAAAGCTCGATCGATCCTACCACTGGAACAGTAACGTTGCCAAGTCCTATTAGTGGTGTGGCATTTGATTTAAGTTCTCCGATCGGCAGACTCATGGCTTTATAAGCTTGGAGGGTAAGTACATTTACCGTACTTTCATCATCCACCAATATCCTCCTCACATCAAAGTTGTTGATTCGTGCCATGATGACAAAGGCATCCTCATGAGGAAACAATACATCTCGTGCATTCTCATTGGATATGGTGACTGGGGCTGGGCGTTCGAATGTTTGAGCGATATAGACACCTTTGCCCTTTCTTTTTCTGGAGAGATCCTCTTCGTAAGATGACCCACTAGTGATCATATTTACAACACCAACATATGGTCGACGTGGATCCGCATTCTTTGGCTTTCTTTGCTCATCATCATCATCATTATTGGAATCATCTTTCTTATGGTCCAATTGTCTGTAGGGGCTTGCTCCTCGGGTCGGACCTACGAACCTTTTGAGGTGCCCTTTTTGCAGGAGTCGCTCAATTTTTTCTTTCAGCTGGTGACATTCATCGATTGTATGGCCGACATCCCTGTGAAATTTGTAGTACTTATTATGGTTCCTGGTCCTTCTGCTTTTCTCGTCCATCTTTCTCGGCCAGTTGACCTTTTGATTATTCTCTTTGATCCACATCAACACTTGCGCGAGATTGGTGTTGAGTGGGGTAAAAGTCCGAGCCTGCTGACCAGTCCCCCGATCGGATCTTGATCGTTCTGCCTCATTTCTTTTTCCCAAATTTCTTGAAGTGAAAGCTCTCTCAGGGCTCCTTGTAATCCGTTCAGATGGTGGAGCTCGATTGAATGATCATCCGTCAGGGTGCTACAACCTGTCTATAATGCTGCTCCTTCGACCTTGACTGGACCTCAGGGTGTCATCCAGTTGAATGTGTTGCCTAGCTCTTTCCATTAAATCTAAAAAGCTGACAGGCAGTCTTGTTGTGATTGATTCAAATAATGACCTATCAATGATACCATTGGCTAAGGCGGTGGATGACATCTCTATGCTTATATTCTTCACTTTCGATATTGTGGCTTGGAATCTATCGATGTAGTCTCGTAGACTTTCATCTGTCCTCTGATAGAGGTTGCACATATTGCTCACAAACTTTGGCGCTCGTGTCTGTACAATGAACCGTGTAATGAATAACTCCTTTAGTTGTCGGAAAGAGGTGATTGAATCCTGCGGGAGCTCGTGAAACCATGTGAGAGCATCTCCTCCCAGCGTGGTAGGGAATATTCTGTAGGCAACCCTTTTGTCGTAGGTGTATACCTATACTTTCGTTAGATATTCAGCAAAATGAGTAGCAGGATCAGTTTTACCTGTGTACCTATCTATTATCACGTCTCACCATTTGGGAGGTAGCTCTGACTCTGTGATTTCCCTACAAAATGGTGAGGCCATGTGTGCCGCAGGTGTTGTCCTCGAATACTCCTTTTTTGGAGCCTATCAAGCCAAACTGTTTGAGCTTCTGCTTGAACCATTTGTCCTCCCTGCTCATTGCAGCTGAGGCAAATTTATCTCGTCGTCCCTTAGTTCGGCTGCGATTTGGCATGCACATGAAAGACAAATCATCCCCAATGGACGAATTAGAAGATTTACTGGAAATGTATAGGGAATTCCTGCTTGAGGACATCATGCCCTTTCCCTTGTCATACCTGCCTGGGGTTCTGGCCCTCATCTTCCTCCTATCGTGAGCTCTTGGCTTATTGATGGAAATCCCCTTGTTCCTTCTTTTTCTGAAATCTTCGGCCTTGAAATCAGTTTTATGGCTTCTTTCATAAGTTCTGGGCATTTTTCCCTTTTTCAAAGTTTGGACTATACTTTTAGTGAAGTCACTAAGAATGATGTGCATGTCCCTGATGGTAATAGGGGTATCTTCCGGTTGCCACATGGCTACATTATTGAATTATGGGAAGAGGTTGCCCCTAATAGGGGATTTGGGAGACCCCTCTCTCCTTTTTGAAGGCCTGAATTTGTCCTGATTGTGGTGATTGTACTCTCCCGGAGTTTCATGTTTATTAGATCTTGAACCTGCCATTTTCTCTCAACAAAAGCACCAAATGATAAAACAGATTTTGTCTTTACCTGTAAGAGGGAGAGCTGGCAATTGTGGATCCGATCGGGTGGAAAAATCTACAAAATGGAGTATCCGATCGGACCCGAACGTTAGCACTCCGAAGCTTAAGTTAGTAGCTTTTAGAGAAAGAGTACTTAGAGAGAGTCTCAGATGTTCAATACTTGGAGCCATCGTGTTTTTGACTATTTATGAGAGTTCTTTGGAAGGGTACTTGAGTACCTTGGGGAGTGATAACCGGCAGTCAGAGTAGGTGAGCGGCGATGTGACAGAAAGCAGGTGGAGAGTATAAGCGTTGGCTTGTGTCAGTGGGCTGACGGGACGTGTTGTCCCATCAATCCGATCGGACATCACGCCTTCCTGTGTTGTCTTCTAACTCATGCTTTGCCTTTTTTCTTTTGGGCTTGGGCCATGCCAAACGTTGTTGGGCCACCTTGATTGGGCCTTTGAGAATATATTTTTCATAGTTATCAAGTACAATAAATCAAAAATATAATAAATATATTAAAGTATTAAGTGATATACATAAAATTTAAAATACTAATTTTTCAAATAAATAATTAATGAATATATATATATATATATATATATATATATATATATATATATATATACAAAAAATGATTTTTTACACTTTTTAGCAAAAAGTTTTTGTTTTATCCGGTTCTTTAGTTTTTCGGTTCAATTCGGTTTTTAGTAGTTGAATCAACCGACTGTCCTGTCGGTTCGCGATGAAACCGATTTAATCGATCGGTCCGATTTTAATAATTATGATTTTCAAGTGGAGGAATTGTTATTTTGAAAAGCGTGCATTGACATAATAACGTGATGGTTTGTTGCATTTTTGATAAAAATTTTCACTTTCTAAAATATTTTTTGATAGTTATCAAATTTTGAATTTTTTTAAAAATATATTATTTAAAAAAATCTCCATCTGAAAGTGGATGGTGTGTATTGACATTTAATTTGGACTCTTATTTCACAAGATATCCACCATAGTTATTAAAATCGAATCGGATCGATCGATTTAACCGATTTAATAGCGAACCAGCAGACCAATCGATTGGTTCAACTATTGAAAATCAAATTGGTAAAAAATCGAATTTAACCGAAAAATCAGAGAACCGGACAAAACCAAATTTTTTGCTAAAAAGTGAAAAAAATCAATTTTTTTTTGTATATTTTCACCCACCCACCCACCCACACACAGATATATATATATATATATATTGAAAAAATTAGTATTTTAAATTTTAAATATATCACTTAATAATTTAATATACTTATTATATTTTTGATTCATTGTAATCATATATATATATATATATATATATATATATATAATTTTTATTATTTATTTATTTAAAAAAATTAGTTTTTTAAATTTTAAATATGTCACTTAATAATTTAATATACTTATTACATATTTGAATCATTATAATAGTATATTAAATTATTAAGTAATATCTTTAGAATTTAAAATGCTAATTTTTTCCAAATAAATAAATAATGAAAATTTAAAATATACATATATTTATATATATTAAATTATTATTATTTATTTATTTAAAAAATTAGAATTTTAAATTCTAAAAATGTCATTTTATAATTTAATATACTTATTATCTATTTGAATTTATTGTAATTAAATATAATTATACTCATATATGCAAGGTTAATAGTTTTTGTGTTTACTTCATTAGTACTCCATCTAAACATAAAATTATTTTCATGATATGATTGTATTTTTACGTTTCTAACATATGATATTCAAAAATTCATAATTAATCACTTGTAATAATAAAATTAAAATTATATTTTGTAATTTATTATTAGAATATTTATGATATATATTTAATATTTTATTAATATATTTTTTTTAATTTTTATACAATAGTATTTAAAAAATTATAATAATTATAATATTTTAAAAATAAAAAAAACTCAATTAAATTCAATTGAATCAGTCGAATTACGAACCTTCAATTTTATCGATTTTTTATCAGATCCGATTTTAATAACATTGATATCCACGTATGAAAACTTTTTGTTTATGAGGATAAAAGTTCTGAAGCACAAGAGTAATTGGATCCATGAAAAATAAATATTTAAAAAAAAAAAGTTGACAAGTTACAACACACCGCAGTGCCCAAATCTAGGAGCCTAGAGCCTCTGGATTAGGCTTGGCATGGGCTTGGCCTCATTTTGAGGCTTAAATGAGCCACAGGACCAAGGACACACTTGTTTGTTTCTTCAGCGTGAGTGAGATGACATGTTTTCTCAGTAAAACGACGTGTTTTGTCCTTCTGGTAACCATATATCGTGACTGTTAACCTATTTTTCTCCTATCTAAAGGAGGTTTTAGGTCTCTTTTGAAAGCACTTTGCCGATAGTATTTAGACTCTGAAAATAGAATTTTTTTGAGGGAATTTGAAGATTTTCTATGTCTTGGAGCAAACTTCGTGAAGCTAAATCATTTTTAGGGGTTTTAATCCCTTATTTGTTGTATGTTTTTAATAATTTAATTCATCCATCATTTTTGAATGTGATAAATTAAATTCCTTATTGTTCCTTGTTTTGTAGTTCTTTTTATCGTTTTTATTTGCATGTAAAAACTTTGTTTTTTTTATTATTTTTATCACATATAGAAAAGAATGTTTTAAATTTTTAGTTTAATTAACATGTTGATGTAAATAATCTGTAATTACGTGTTTAGAGAATTAGGGGAGGCTGTGTTTCGCTGAAGTTTTTGAGAACAGCAATTTTCTGTCGGTTGGGTTCACATCGACATAGAAAAATGCTGTATTTGCGAATCAAATTTAGAATATGGACAGAAAAATCCTGATCCTAAACTCTTACAACCCTAATTGAAATAAAATAAATATTAATATAATTAGGTAATTACATGTTAATTGCATCACAAAGGCTGAGCCAAGTGGCCACCTAGACATCACATATTCAGATATTCTCATGTAAATTTTCACGTGCAACACATCTCGATCAGTAATTAGCCTTAGGCCTGTTCAAAAATAGTATAAACCACTAAACCAACTAAATTCAAACCACCAAATCCATCTAATATAACCTATTTTATAATTTTAAAAAATATTCATTGATTATTAGTTATTATATAACCCAACCACCTAACCCATTATTTTTAATAAAACAGATCAAGTATTCAAATTCTTTGACAACACAGCCCAAATCTCTTTTTCCAAATCTCTCAAATTTATATGTGCCGTCTCTCTCTCTCTCATTTTCTCTCCGATTGCTTCTCTCTCGCCGTTGGGTCATCGTTTATTCCCTCAAATAGTATTTAAGAAAATAAAAAATAGAAGAGTGTAAATATGAAATGTATTTTTTTTTTGTGATATTTGTAAAAAATTCCCTAATTTAAAAATATTCGTAGATATTATTGGCAACTTTTTAACCCAAATTTTAGTTGGGCCAAACTTGATTTTATTTAAATTCGCTAATTTGAACTTATAATTTTAATTGGGCTTTGTAATTAGAGTCCACATATTTTATTGGGTTCAATTGGCTGTAGCCAATACATTAGTTGCGTTTAATCAATTATTAGCCCAAAGAAAATTATTGGGTATAGTTCAATTCTTATTGATAAAGTGAATTACTAAGGAAGTTACTGAGTTAGAGAACGGGTGATGTGGGCAATTAATAGGTGCACGGTCTTGAATAAAATTGAGGAGGAAGATATAAAAGAAGACAATTAATAATTCTGCAAAAATATCCTAAATAGAACAATGAAATCATTTTTCTAGTTTATTGCAATTTTAGCTTTATTATTTAACCATTTTCCAGTTTTCAATTTCTTTTCATTTTCATTTTCATTCTTTGAGTTTTTTTTTTGTCGAAACAATAATTTACGAGACCTAAACTCTCTATTAGAAGTTAGATGGCTATCATTAGATAGTTTGAGAACACTTAAATACTCTAGCAATGACATGCACATCTTGTTTGATTTGCAAAAATGAATGAACAGTATTTTTTGGCACGCATAAGGGAGCCATTTTAAATAGACAAAAATAAATCATAAATTCAATTCAATTTTTTATTAGTAAAATTCATTCGGATTTTGAAATATTAAAATTTGAATTTTTGAATTTAACTAATAATTTATATAATGGTGTGATACGGTTATGTACAATTAGATCAAATGTTTTCATCCTATCAAATGGTGTTCACACGTATGTATCTTAATAATGCCTATATATTATATATATAATAAAAAACAATAAATTACCTAGCAAATGGAAGATGTATTATTTAAATAGAACATATATTTTTTATATATATTTTTCGTTTTTACGTATTATAATTTCATCAATTAATTTCATAGTTTAAGAATTTATATGTAATTTTAAATTTTAGGGTACTATTAATTTTTTATGAAATTTTTATGTAATTTTTAAATTTTATGGCATTGTGAATTTATATGCATGAACTATTTAAAAATATTTATAAAAATAAAATTAATACTTTATATTTAAAAATATATAAATATGAATAATTTATATATTTATAATATAATATAAAAATTAACATAATTCATAAAATCCACATAAACCAACCAATCTAACATAAAACATTTAATTCATAACCCTATTTGTTTGGATTGGATTCAGCCCATCTAAATTCTTAGACGGGTTGTGATGCGGAACCCCAAGGTTTAAAAATCCGAAACCCCTTGAACATACACTTTGATATCAAAAACGCAAAGAAGAAAAACACCCTTCCTATTGAACCCTTAAACAACACGTGAATGAAAACACAAATAATTGAGATAAGAAGAATAAAAAAACGCCACAATCAAATGATTGATAAATAATTCTAATTCTTGATGCAATAGAAAAGAAAGCAAGCAAACTCACAATCTCTCTAAAGAATTTCGGCTAAGCCAAGAGAAAAACTCTCAAAGTTTTATATTTGATTCCAATCTTCATGTTTACAACTCATAACAAGCTATTTATACTAAAACCCTAAACACTTTACTTCCTAAACAAGCCAAATAACCTATATAGGAACTCTAAAGACATTTTACTTCCTAAACAAGTCTAATAACCTCTTTAAGAAGTAATGAATTACCCTTAGAAGCTAAAACAAACCCTAATAAGGCTTTAAACAAGGTGTGGCCAAATTTTATCAGGCTTTACAAGACAAAACAAGCCTATTCTCCTACTTAAAGAATTAAAACAAAACCAAAATGATTGGTCTTAGTGAAAGTAGCGTGTAGCCCACTTAAATAAAGGCTCACTTATTCAATAATCCAACTAAACTTAATGAATTAAAAACCCTAACTAAAAACTAAACAAAACAACCCCTACACCTATTAAGATACAACTTTAAATGAGTCATGTGACTTTTAAATGAAGCACATGACTTGTACAATTAAAGCCCAAAGTTGTATAAGCCTTTTATGACTTAAGTTGGCCCAATTCTTCATTTGCTTCCAAAAGGCTAAGTACTTTGAACTTATAATTTTGATTGATGAAATCATCATGACTTGCCCTTTCTATGGTCGTATCATTCCCTTCTTCTTTAGAAAAGATTCATCCTCGAATCTTCGTCTTGCAATAGTTGGGAATTGATACTTGAGGAATACATTCATCTTCGTAAAAGATCTTCGATATTGGTGGAAATAATATGAACGCTTCTTCATTGAGGAACTCATCATGATCTTGTAAGTTATAAACAAAAGGACTATGCAAAACATGGTTAGTATTTAATAAAGTGATATGATTTTTACTTCCTTCACTTCCCATGTGCACCTCATCCTCCTTATGCAGTAGAGGAAAAATTGTAACATGCAGATCTTCCATCTCCACTAAATCAACTTATTCATTCTCACTTAAACAATCAATGACATCTTTACTTTCAAATATTTTTTCATTATGGACAACATCATTATCCTCTTCTACCTCTAAAA
The DNA here is from genome assembly GCA_037975025.1 of Excoecaria agallocha. NCBI lineage: Eukaryota > Viridiplantae > Streptophyta > Magnoliopsida > Malpighiales > Euphorbiaceae > Excoecaria > Excoecaria agallocha. The sequence continues at coordinate 41,946,815 of CM075810.1, read as the reverse complement.
TAACCTCATTTACCACGTTCTCCCCAGCTTCAACTTCACTCAAAATCTATTTTTTCTCTTCATGATGTTGAGTAATCACAACATCCTTTATTTTTTTAATTCCACTATAAAAAACTATATCTATATCACCCTTTCAGGTTCACAAATTATTTCTTCTAGGATAATTTCCTCCTTCTTTCTCTTCTCTTTGCTTTCTTCCATTCTAATGAGTTGTTCGAAAAATTATCGAGCCAAAAATTCTATTTTATTAAGGTCTTGCCTTAACAAATTCATATCTTCCTTAAACACATTCCTTTCATCTTGATTTAAATATCTATTTGACTTGTAATAGGGCATCCTTACATTCACTCGTGTTTCACTCAAAATATAGCTTTTACCCTCTTAATGTCCTCACACTCTCTTGCCTTTTTTTTTCTTAAGCTTGCAACTTCAAAATTACACTTCAGAATATAAATCACAAATCAAAAACTTGAACACATTTAAGAAAACAAGGAAACAAAACTAACAACAAAAGATAGCTCAAAACTAGAAAACAAACACTAGACACAATGGAGGTGATACACGACCAAGAGATGTGTACCACTTAATGATAAGAAAATTAGAGTATTGGTCAAGCAAAGATACTTTAACAATGTAAATGGAATAAAAGCTAGCTTAAAAAAAGAAATAAGCAACATGAATTAAGAAAAATGAGAATATGGATAAAATGAATGAATTTGACTCACTACAAAGTAAACCAAATATAAAACCTAAATATGCTACCCAACAAAGAAAGGAAATCAACAAGATACCAATTTAAACTAAATAAAGTATAAAACATGCAAAACAAATCAATTTTAGAGCTAATTTATTCACAATGCCGAATGATGTAATAAACTTGATTAGTGTGTCAATTATGTGCAAAATGGTGGCAAAAAGATGACAAAGTGATGGCAAAAGTTTACAAAAATGATAGCACAAATGATGGAAAAAGTTTCCAAAAATGGTTGCACAAATGATAGAAAAGTTACTAAAAATATTTGCATAAATGGTGAAAAAGTTTTCAAAAATGGTTACACAAATGATAGAAAATTTTTCAAAAATGGTTGCACAAATGGATAGCAAATGATGGAAAAGTTACTAAAAATATTTGCACAAATGGTGAAAAAGTTTCCAAAAATGATTACACAAATGATGAAAAAGTTTTCAAAAATGGTTACACAAATGGATAGCAAATGATGAAACAAATGATTGGCACAAATGGATAATAAATGGATAGCACAAATGTTTGCCAAGTAGAGATCCTTGTCTAACTAGGATTAGGATTGTAATTCCAATTTAGATATGGATTAGGATTTTTGAAAACCTAACCCAAAGCAATAAGGATTAATTTTCCTACCCATCTTTGAACACCCCTATTAGCCTCATGTTTATTTATTTATTTAAATTTTAAAGGGAATTAGCCTCATCTTTTAAATGCTGTGCTTGACACCTTTTTCTCATTTTCTTTCTAATATATTTCCATGCTCGCATATATCCGACATATATTCTGTTTCTCTCCATCGTTATCTATGCATTGATATTATATTTCTAGGTTGATTATTGCTAATGCAATAATTAATTTATTGATTTTAATGTTATTCCGAGTTGTTTTATGCAGTATTTGCTTATCGATTCGAATTTATGTATTAGAAAAATGGTGAAGGAACAAGTAAGGCATATACACATTCTTTTTCTCTAAAATTAATTGGAAACAATTATATATATAAATTTAATAATTATAGATAAAAGTAATCCATTTTTTTCACACACGTATATCTATTAAACAGACCATATGATTATGACATTTTAGGTTGGATCATTATGAGTTTTCGATAAATTTAAATCAATCGATAAGTTAGATTTGAAATAACACTATCAAGTTGATTAATGTCTTTCATATATTTTACCCATTTTCTCATTGAAAATAAAAGTAACATTATATTTTTCCATAAAAAATTGAGTACTATTAGTCTTTATCTCATGGCTTTCATAGAAATCTGAAATTTGATCCCATAATTGATTAGAATATTGCAAAATAGAGACGATCTAGAACATTTAGAACACTTGGATTCTTCAATAACATGCCACGAAAAACTACATGTCATAAACAAAAAGAATGCAAATGCATCTTCATCCAAAACTAAATAATATAAGGTTTATTGTATTGATGCAACAATAATTAATTGCTTCAAGGTCTGCAAAAAACTTCAGAATGTTGAATTTCTAAGAATTTACATTTGCAAGTACCCAACATAAAAAAAAATTGGCAGTTTTGATGCTATACTGCATATGTATTCATCACTTCAACATGATCCAAAAGTTAGTTTATAGCATAATTATTTGATAATAGCTCGAAATTACCTAGTTGCTATTGGATCTTGATTGGGATGAAAGACTGCTTTGATGGTACCTAAAAATAGAGTGCCGTTGAAGATCTGACAGGGGACACTCCGATAGGCAAGTCAGACAAGGTATAATGGGTTTTTTTAGTAAAATTTGGCTAAGAGAGAGCCATACCTGTTGAACGTGCCTATTTATAAGGGTAAATCTCCTACTTTGATTTGGAATCTTTACTGTTGTGGGAGTCCTTGTTGAGGAAAAAGTGCTGCATGTATTGGAAGTCTTGCCAGAATAGGAAAGAAACGAAATCCCTATCCTACCTGGACTCCTTCAAGAATGACACCAGTGGATGCTTCAATATGGATCTCGAGCAACCTGAATAACTAAGGATTCAGGCTATAGGCCTAGTTTCGAGGCCTGATCCTGTTATCATAGGTCCCCCCAAGATATAAGACATTTATGTCTAAAATAAACCAAACACATCCAAAATCTTACTGTCATACCAATCAGCAAGAACGAGGCGACACTTTAGCTCTTACGCTGGCAACAATCATGAGATAATATCCTTTCGATCTCAACAATTTTAGTAATGATAATAATTACATTCCTCGAATTTCTCGTAATAATGGCTAGTGCACTTAATTGTCCCATACTTCCAGAACATCTGCACCATCCACTTCAGTGCCATCTAGCTATTCACCCTTCCTATAAATACCTTTCTCTAATCCTCATTTTCACATTTGCTGCTCCCTTTTCATTTTTGTACTTTTCTCCCTTTCTCCAGCCTCCTCTCAAGCATTTATCCATTCCAAAACTCATTCCTCAACATCTCGTTCTTAGTCTTCCTGGTTGGTAACTTAGATCTTTGTCTTCTTTCTTTTCTCATTCTTTTCTTGTTTTTACGATAATAGAAATGAATGAATCTGAGGGTTTTAATGAATTTAGGTTAGATAACTTGAGGTGCCAACATTGAGCACTTTCGCTTAAAATTCAATAGGTGATAGCACCCAAGAGGTGCATGTCCGAGCTTCTATCTAAAAAATCTCCTGCTCTAAAAATTGAGCTCTAAGAGAGAATTCTTTGGTAAAATCGATTAGGTCGGTAATTAAAATTGAAGACCTTATTAACCTCTACACTTCTTTGTGCATATACTCTTAGAGCTTCAGCGAGCACCTTCAGGTTAACGCCAACTTCAAAGACAAAAAGAAAATAATAGTTTATGAGGCTAACTTTCAAGCTGGGGTAATCCTTCCCCCATAGATTCAAACTAGATTTTTTAAACTTCTACGACCTTACAATCGGCCAGGTTCATCCTAATGCTTGGCTAACCCTTTTGACCCTCCAACTATAGACATCGAAACAAAGTATTCACTTAACCCTTAGGCTATTTAGGGCTACCTATACATTGGACTTCGGGTCATATTTGGAGACCATAACTATATCTAAGCCTAAGCTGGATACGGTGTCTTTTCTAGGAAACCAACAGCTTGAAGTATTAGAATGATCGAGTTTTCGTTATTAAGTATGATCGGGATTCCCTTTTTGCACCACTTAGGGTCAGTTCATGAATAAAAATGATGATGCTTTGTTGCTTACCCGAGAGGAAGAAGAAACCTTAGCTCTATGGAGAGAGCTCGCCAAAGAAAAGATAAATATCTATAAATAACTGGACCCTGATTCTAACAAAGTAAAACAAAGAAAGAAATGAGGTAATTATTTTTATTTCGAAGTTCCAAATATGATATTTTCTCATTATATCTTTGTTTTGTAGCTATGAAGAAAGATGTTATGCAATTCATTAGGGATTTCATGAAGGAGAAGCAGAAGAAAATCAAGGTTGGTGAAAGCTTAACTCCGACAAGACAATCTCAAACCCTTACTCTTATCGAGCAGACTCTGACTCCTCCCCCTCCTGCTTTGATAGGCACAGTACCTACTCCTCTTGCCAACAACAATCCTCCTAATTCCATCACTATTTTTGATGCTTTTTCCATCTCTATGCCTGCCAATCCATCTCCCATAATTGATTCTAGCCGACCTTCCTTCCTACTCCCCGATCCTTCCTCATCCCATATTGAAGAAGGTGAGAACTTATCTCTTTTGATGATTGAGTTAAAAAGTTTGATAAGCTATTAGATGAAGTTCGAGCATTCTTTCTACAAAACAAGGCCTACTGCTAGTCCAATGCTGAGTTCACTAACTTCTGCTCCCTGCTTCCTTGCATTCTAGCTGAAGTGTCATTTTTTATTAACTTGCCAGTAAATCGCCTATGTTTTATCATATACCGACACCGAGTGGATGTAAACTTATTTTCTCATTTTTTTACTCTAACCTAACACTCCCTTTTCACAGAGCTTCATTCTATCTAATGTTATGATGGACAAGATAAATAAGCTCATTCTCTTGATGAAAGAGGAGAAGAAAACTTCATCCAAACTGAAATAAAAGCTTAAGGCTATTGAGCAAAAAATCTCCAGCTTAGGGACGAAGATAGCAGATGTAGAGGCTAAAGCTAGAAAAGTGGTGAAAGCCCAAAAAAAAGCATCCGAGGAGTCTGCCAAGAAGATAACTGATCTTAAATCTTTGCTCGCCAAGGAAAAAAAGGAGCATCAGGCTGCAAATGCTAAGTTTGAAAAATTAAATATCGAGCTTGCAAAAATCAGAGTTGATAAGGTCGCCTTCAAGAAAACCTAGGCTGAGCTGGAGGATAAATGCACCCAACTTGAGGATAAGGCCATGGATATAGTCACCAAGCAATATGTTGCTTATGGTGGCAAACTTGTAAAGGTTGTCAAAGAAAGATATTCAAATGAAAACTTCTCCTGGATGGAGGAAATATATCTTAAAGAGGAATAACTAGGATTTTTCTTTTGATTATAGCCTTCATGGCCTTATGTACTTCGTTATTCTTCAATGAAAAACTTTCGTTATTCAATCTTTGCTTCATCGTATATCTAGCATTCCAGACTTTCTTATTATCAAAGCCCTGCGAACATTCTATACTATGGCAAATAAAATTCAAATATTTACAAGCAATTATGAACATTAACGTGCATCTAAGGATTCCTTTAATGAACAAATTAAGACAATGATAACTTTACTAAAAATTCTTTTGGCTTAAGCTATCGGAATGAGATTCCACTTTTTTTTTTTAATAATCATGCTCCTACCCTAAGCTGCCAAGCTGAGTTGTTATATTATGCAAATAACAAAATTATCAAACTAACAAAAGTGATTATATGCTCATGTTGAACATGCCTATTTGAGCTTTAAAAACATAATGTGCTTATGGCAAAAATGCCTAATTGTCATAAAAAATACAAAGATATGCTATTGACAATCATGCCTATCTGATCTTAAAAATAAAAATGTGCTCATGGTAAACATACCTATCTGAGCTTTAAATGCGCTCATTGAGTGTAAAAAAACTGCTCTCAACGAACATATCTATTTGAGCTGAAGCTATTGAGATGAGCTATTAGATTATGCAAACAACAAAATTATCGAACTGACAAAAGCGATTATATGCTCATGGAAAACATGTCTGCTTGAGCTTTAAAAACATAATGTGCTTGTGGTGAACATGCCTAATTATCATAAAAAATACAAAGATACGCTCTCAGTGATCATGCCTATCTGAGCTTAAAAGTACAAATATGCTTCTGATGAACATATCTATCTGAGCTTTAAATGGACTTCCAATGAAACTACCTATTGAGCATAAAGAAACTACTCCCGATAAACATGCCTATTTAAGCTGAAATGATACTCTCGACGAAACTGCCTATAGAGCGTAAAGAAATTGCTCCCGACAAACATGCCTATTTGAACTGAAATGGTGCTTTTGACGAAATTACCTATTAAGAAAAAAGAAATTGCTTCCGATGAATATTCCTATTTGAGCAAGATTACTGATGGTACTTTTTTAAGTTAGAGATGTTCTATGAGTGCAGCGATATCTTCCCATTCATATCTTTAAGTCGATAAGCTCTAAAGTTCACCACTTCATGCACTTCGTATGGATCTATCCAATTAGGGCTTAGCTTGTTAACCCCTGTAGCCATTTGGGTTTTGACAGCTTTTTTCAAAACCAGCTTGCCTATACACAAAGTTTGGGGCTTCAGTTTGCGATCATAGTATGATGCTATTCGTTGTTTATAAACCACTACTCAAATTTAGGATTGCTCTCTTTCTTCTTCAAATGTATCCAAAGAGTACATTAGTGATTCTTTATTCACTTCCTCATCGTGTTTCTCAGTCCTCAGATTTGACATTCCTATATCACAGGGGATGACTGCCTCAACACCATAAGTTGTAGAAAATGGGGTGGCCTCAATCTCCGACCAAGGTGATGTTTGGTAAGCCCATAATACATTGTTCAGTTCTTCGACCTATAGTCCTTTAGCTTCATCGAGCCTCTTTTTCAGCCACATCAATATTATTCTATTAGTTACCTTGGTCATGCCATTCGATTGGGGATGATAGATTGGTGTGGATTTGAGATGGATATGCAATTCTTTGCAGAATTCCTTAAAAGATTAACAGTCAAACTATTTTCATTGTCAGTAATAAAAGTATATGGAATTCTAAACCTGGTTATTACCGAATTTCAAACAAATTTGATCACATTTGTCAGGGTGATTGTTGCTAGGGGCTTAGCTTCGACCCACTTGGTGAAGTGATCCGCTGCCACCATAAAAAATTTCCTTTATCCTGCAGCCAATGGAAATGGTCTGAGTATATCTATTCCCCACTGCGCAAACGGCCATGGACTATGTATTGACATTTGTTAGACTGACCCTTGGTGAATTATTCTCCAAAAATGTTAGCATTTATCACACTTTCGGACTAGGTCCTTGGCATCTATCTCCATCGTGGGCTAATAGTATCCTTGAAGAAGGGTTTTTCAAGCTATCATCTAAGCTCCTTCATGTGCCCCATAAGTACCTTCATTTATTTCTCTGAGCATATAATTACCTTCCTTCAAGCTCAAGCACAAGGACTAAGGGTGAAAGTATGATCTTCAATACAGCTTTCCATCCAATATGTAATAGAGACTAGAATGTTAGACTATCTTCTTAGCTTTTACCCGGTCATCTAGAAGAACACCTATTTCAAGGAATTGGTAGATCGAAAATCTCCATTCATCCATCTGATCAACTCATTTGGACTGAGAATGTTTCATAGGATGGTTGAGTAATGACTGCCTAAATTATATCTCCGGATTGTATGGCGTAATTTGAAGATGCTTTTTTGGCCAATGAATCAACTTCTTTATTTTCTTTCCGAGGTACTTACTCGATTTTCCATGAACTTCCTCCTTTCTCCAATTAGGCCAGCAAAGCAGACACCAGGTCTTGGTACTTCATCATTACTTGCTCTTTAGCTTCGAACTTTCTTATTAACTGATTGACAACTAATTGGGTGTCAGAATGGATAAGTAAAGATTCAAATTTTACCTCAAGGGTGAGTTGCAACTTAAAACAAAGAATTTTGTACTTTATGACATTGTTGGATGCCTGAATAGACCCCTTAGCCATCCCTCATATAAGTATTCTTCTCGGGCTTGATAGTATGGCTCCTACCCTCACTCCTTCTAATCAAGCTTCTCCATCAACATATAACTTCTAAGTTGCCTTGTCCAGCTCAACAGGGGCAGTGTAAAGCTCAGTCACAAAATCTACCAACACTTGCACTTTTATTATTGAGTAAATCTCATACCAGACATCAAATTCTCCCAGGCGAGCTGCCCATTCAATTATCCTCCATGATGACTCTAGCTTCTGCAACACCTTTTTTAGAGGAGTGTTAGTTTGAACTATCATAGTATGTGCTTGAAAATAAAGGGGAAGATTTATTGCTGAGTTGACTAAAGCTAAGGCTAACTGTTCAAGGATTGGATACCGTAGCTTGGCACCTTGGAGGACATTACTCGTGTAGTATATAGTGTATTGTTGAGTGCTTTCCTCTTTGATCAAAACCAATCCTACTGCTCCTTCAAAAATTGATAAGTACACGAATAAGTTCTCGCTTGATTGTGGTTGATTGAGTAGTGGAGGTTAACTAAACATTTTTTTAGGTTTTCAAAGGCAGACTGACACTCTAGGCTCCACTCAAAATTCCTTAAATTTTTCAAAAACCTATAAAATGAAAGACACTATTTAGCCGAGCAAAAGATGAATCTCCTGAGTGTGGTAATCTTCCTATTTAACATCTGCACTTCTTTGATTGACTTCGATGGCTCCAGCCTTAAAATGGCTTCAATTTTTGAAGGATTGGCCTCTATTCCCCTTTTTGAAATCATATAGCCCAAATATTTGACAGATTGAACCCCAAAGGCACATTTATCTGGATTCAACTGGAGATCGTATTTTCGTAAGGTGGCAAACATCTCTTTGAGCTTCTTAGGTAGGTTTGATGGAGTTTTACTTTTAACAATCATATCATTGATATATACCTCCATATTTCAACTTATCTTCCATATGAACAGTTTGTTCATCAGCCTCTGATAAGTAACCCTTGTGTTCTTGAGCCCGAATGGCATCACCTTGTAAAAATAAGTTGCTTTGTGGGTTATGAATGTTGTTTTCTCCTTATCTTTTGAACTCATGGGAATTTAATGGTAGTTCATCGAGGCATCCAAGAAGGTATATTCTTCAAACCTAGCTATTGAATCTACTAACATATCAATGTTCAGTATTGGGTAAATATCTTTCGAGTATGCTTTGTTTAGGTCCATAAAATCTATGCACATTCTCCCTATTCTATTGGTTTTCTTCACTGATACTACATTGAATAATAAGTTTGGATAGAGCACCTCATTTATAAACCCATTTCACAATAAAGTGTCCGTCTTTTCATTTATCTCCACCTACCTTTCTGGCGTTTGATTGCGCTTCTTTTGCTTAATGGGCTTACAACCTGGTTGTATGCTCAAAGAGTGCAATATGATGTCTGGTGAAAATTTGATTATATCCAACGGTTGCAATGCAAAAATATCTGCATACAATTCTAGTACTGCCAATAATAACTATACCTCTAAGCTAGACTTTCCCGAGGCTACTTCATTATTTTTCTAGGTAACAACTCTACCTCTTGGAATGAGTCTATCGATTTCACTTTTTGAGTATCATCCATCGGGGATATTGACAGTGCCTATTTTGCTTTTATTAACATAGTAACTTAAGTTTCCCTAGCCACACTTTGGTTCTCTCGGAGTATGGCCATCCTTTCCGGTGTTGGTATCTTCATAATCAACTTCTGCATTGAATTGTAAGCATTTACCATAGCCAACAAAGGTCGACAAAAAATTAAATTATAAGATAAAGCTATATTTACTACTATAAAATATGATTTACATGTTCTGATAGTGGAGTCATCTCCTAGCTGCAAGTTCAAGTTGATCAAGCCCTCAACTTTAACAGCTTTAAATCAGCGAGAACGTTACTTGTCCATTAGGCTTTGCATTCCCAATGCTTTTTAGGCTTGCAAAGTGATAAGATTCACCGCACTGCCCGTGTCTATCAAAATTCTTTGCACTAAGAAATCTTCAATCATAGCCTTTACTACTAGCGGATCATTATGTAGTTGCCAAACATGCTTCCCATCTTTATCTGAGAACTGAATGTGTAACACCCTTATCCCTCCTTAAACTGTACCAGCATACCGAAGATCGAAAATTTTTTTTCTTAACTTCTATACCTAAAAACCTTATTGACCTTTACTTAATTAAAAACTACCTTTTGCCACTGACTTATAACTGTCCAATTTACTATGCACTTAATAAAAATTTTGCAATATAACGGCTGTACATAGTACTAGCCCCCTGAAAAGCAGACAAACCACACAGCCTCTCAGAGGCACAATAATAAAAAATAACAACAATATACATTCATTCCATCCATTTCATTTGTTCACAATCCAACACTCCTTAGTACAATAACTTCTGTTTACATTACATAACCATAAGTAAAACTGGTACTCATATATACATGCCAAAATTATACAACTAGAGCAATCTAAAAGAAATCCTGCAATCTGAATTCTTGCTCCAGCTCCTGTTTACCTGCGCGCAGTAAAACTACACGCTGAGCACTCAATATGCTCAGTGGTGACTAACAATCGATACATTTCCTAATATTTTCATTTTTATTCTTAAGTATTAGCATATAAATATAAACATAATTATAAAATCAATTATTATCACCTTTAAACAAGAACTTAACGTTTTCTATAAAATTATTCAATTTAGTCACATAATTACAATTTTGCCATTAAAGGCTCAATGATAATCTTTAAACTGATAACTGAAGTATTTTACGTTTCTTTACACTTAATTTGTCAATTATAAGCAAAATTACATTTTAGTCCTTGTTGTCCATAAAATTCACTTTTTAATTAATTTAACTATTATCTGACTGTTTTATCCTTAATTAATCAATTTTTACTTAATTTACTATCTTTTTACACTTTTTGAAAAAATTACCATTTTGCCCTTAAACTTTCTTTTTCTTTCATTATGGTCCTTCTTCACTTTCTTTTTGTAATTTTCATTGTCTTTTCATTTCTTTCTCAATTTATTACCATTATGCCCCTAGTACAGACCCGGCAAAAAATCTCAGACCGGATACACGGAACATGGACCCCACGGGCCCCACTAAAAAGAGAAATGATTCCCAAGGAACCATTTTCAGAACACTGCACTTTTCACTTTAACATTAACACTTAAGCTATGGAGATCAATGATCCTACCCATAGCAAAGCAAGTCGCCATGACCTGCACCGCGGTAAAGGGTGATTCTATGGCTAGCCAACTATATCCAGACCTAGTTTTTACTGCCAGACTAATTCTAAGGCACAGTAATAATCACTTTATTAATTCTTTTCAAGTTCAAAAAATTAAATAATTGACTTTTTATTTATTTTCATTGACATTAATTTAATTTCATATAAATTAACCAATTTCACCATTTTTAAGCAATTATTAATCAATAATTCAATTATTTTCAATATACATAATAACATTAAATTCTAAAAAAAATCACAATAATTTCAATAATTGCCAATAAAATTTATTTATGCATTATTTATTATTTATTATCATTTTTCATTAAAATAATCAATTAATTCACTATAAATCACAACTTTTACTATATACATACATTATAATTAATCTTGAAAATTCCTAAATTAATTTCAAATATTCTCTAAAAATTCATGGACATTAATTTTCATGTCTACTATTAATTTAAGCTAACAATTATTATTTTTATGCAATTTCTCACTATATACCCTAGTGATGAAATTCGGACAACCCAACTTCACATTCCTAAAAATTGTATTTCTTTCATTTTCATCTTCCATTCATCATTTCTCTCACTTAATTTCAATTATCCTAACATAATTACATCAATTAACAACTTTAAACATTTTTGTCCTAATTACATAATTAAGAAAAATTCATAAACTTAGAAAATGTAAAGATTTATTAGTCACTTACAATTTTTTCTTGAATTAGGGAGTCTAGGCTTCCTTTCCCTTGCCTTTGTTCTTGGAAAAACTCCCCTCTATTTGCTCACCTACATAGGGCAGCCCATTTAAGCTTAGATTTCTTGATTTTCTTGTTCTCAAATGCAAAAACTAACCTCATAATCATAATTTACACCCAAAAATCTATGGAAAACCACTAAGAAATCAATTTAAAACATTAAAATTCTCAAGCTCCAACTTACCCTTCTTTCTTTCTTTTCTTGATTTCTTCCATTCCTTTGCCCAAAACAATCAAGTGAATCTATTTTAGTATATTAAAGGGATGGAACTACAATTCCTAAGTTGGAATTTGGGAGAAATTTTGAGTAGCCATGAAGTAAAAGAAAGGGAGAAGGAAAGAAATGGGTTTCGGCCAAGTGAGAGGTAGGAGGAAGATGAGCTGGTTTTCTGGAATTTTCTTCAGAATTTTAGCTCTTATACTCTCCCTAATGGGCCTAAATTTGGGCCAAAGTGATGGGCTCTGCCCATTTAACTTAAAAGGCCCAATTTAGGGCCCTAAAGGCCCAATTAAATTTCTCTCTCTTCCAGCCATCAATTCACTCCAAAAATTATTCCATCACTCTTATCACATCAAAAATAGCTAGCACGCAAATTTTCGGCTCAATCGGAGTTCGTTATCGGTCCGATTCAAACTTATTGATCCGATTCGACAACTGCCGGTGTCACCGAAAAATTCCATTCTCATTACTAAAATATTATGCACAAAAATTCATGTAGGCATGCAAAGTATGGCAATATTCGGAGTTTGTTTACTATTTTTAATCGTTTACGCAAAATCAAGTCACCTTCCCTACCAGGGAAATTGACTCGCTAACTTTTTAGTATTTTTGACCTTTGGACGTCCATTTGACCTCAATTTCACCTCAAATTTCAACTCCAGACTCACCATGACCAATACTTTCCGATGGTCCAATAAATATTTTTGACTTTTGGGTACCCTTTCGGGCCCGGAAAATACTATTCACCATCGGAAAGTACTGTTCACGGCTGACCTGGTGTTGAGGCCATTACATTTCTCCCCTACTAAAAGAAATTTCGTCCTCGAAATTTACCTGAACTGAAAAGTAGAGGATAACGCTGTCTCATCATTGCTTCGGGTTCCCATGTTGCTTCTTCGACATTATGGTGATGCCATAGGACTTTCACCAAAGGGATCTGTTTGTTCCGAAGCTGTCGAACTTCCCTAGCCAAAATCTGTACTGGTCTTTCTTCATAACTCATATCAGTTTGAACTTGTACCTCTTTAGGGGTTATCACATGGCTCGGATTAGACCTATATCTGCGGAGCATAGACACATGAAAGACGTCATGTATCTTCTCCAAAGCAGATGGCAATTTCAATCTATAGGCCACGGGACCCACTCGTTGAAGCACTTCATACGGACCAATGAATCTATGGCTTAACTTGCCCTTCTTTCCAAATCTTAGAACTTTTTTCCATGGAGATACCTTCAAAAAGACCTTATCTCCGACCTGGAACTCGATATCTTTCCTTTTCAGATCTGCATAAGACTTTTGACGATCCATTGCTTCCTTTAATTTGTTTTTAATGATCTGGACCTTTTCTTCAGAGTCACGAATAAAATCCGAACCCAAAAGCTTTCTTTCACTCAATTCAGTCCAGTACAAAGGAGTCCTGCACTTCCTACCATGCAATGCTTCAAATGGAGCCATTTTCAAACTGGTCTGATAGTTGTTGTTGTAGGCGAACTCAGCTAATGGTAAATGTTTTTCCCAATTAGTACCAAATTCAAGGACACAACACCGAAGCATATCCTCTAATATTTGAATCACTCGCTCGGATTGTCCATCAGTCTGAGGGTGAAAAGCCATACTGAGGCGAAGTCTAATACCCAGAGCATCTTGAAAACTCTTCCAAAAGTGAGAAGTAAACCTGGGATCCCTGTCTGACACAATGGATGCAGGCACTCCATGCAATCTAACTACTTCCTTTATATAGAGTTCTGCCAGCCGGGTCAAAGAGAAATCCATCCTAACTGGCAAGAAGTGAGCTGATTTGGTGAGGCGATCAACTATTACCCAAATGGCATCATGTTTCCACTGAGTCATAGGTAGCCCAGTCACAAAGTCCATGGTCACCTGATCCCACTTCCACTCTGGAATAACAAGTGGTTGAAGTAGCCCAGAAGGTACCTGATGTTCTGCTTTCACCTGTTGACATGTCAGACATTTGCCCACAAATTCAGCCACATCCCGCTTCATGCCTGGCCACCAATAGTAGACTTTCAAATCCTGGTACATTTTATTACTCCCAGGATGCATAGCATAGCTACTATGGTGTGCTTCTATAAGAATCTCTTTTTTCAACTCTTTCTGTGCTGGCACACAAAGTCTTCCTTTGAAATAGAGGCTTTCATCATCTGACAATGAGTAGTCACTTTCACTGTTATGATGTAGCTTGTCCACAATAGCCTTTAGACTGATGTCTTCCTTCTGAGCCGCCTTCACCTGATGCACAAAATCTGACTTAACTCGAAGTTCAGCTATTATAGCTCCATCTGTCGCTAAACTTAGGCTGGTATTCATTGCCCAAAGAGCTGCAAAAGTCACTATTAATCATTTACACTTATCAATGCCTTGCACAAATTCACTTCAATCACTAACATTACCTGACATAAATTTTCTGCTGAGCGCATCAGCCACTACATTTGCTTTTCCTGGATGGTAGTCGATGTAGCAATCATAGTCTTCGATCAACTCCAACCAGCGTCTCTATCTAAGATTGAGTTCTTTCTGGGTAAGCAAATACTTTAAACTCTTGTGATCTAAGTAAATGTAGCATCTTTCTCCATATAAGTAATGCCTCCATATCTTTAGTGCAAAAACAATGGCTGCTAACTCTAAATCATGAGTAGGATAGTTTTTCTCATGAGTCTTGAGTTGTCGAGAAGCATAAGCTATCACCTTGCCTTCTTGCATCAGAACGCAACCTAGCCCATTCTTGGAAGCATCACTGTAAATGACAAAATCCTTGCCTGACTCAGGTTGAGTAAGTATAGGAGCTTCTGTCAACATCGTTTTTAACTTCTCAAAACACTCTTGGCACTTGTCAGTCCACATAAATTTGACATTTTTCTGTAGCAGTCTTGTCATAGGAACTGCAATGGTGGAGAAGCCCTTGATAAATCTCCTATAGTATCCAGCTAAACCTAGAAAAATTCGCACTTCGGTTACATTTTTGGGCGGCTTCCACTGAAGGATTGCTTCAATCTTTGAAGGATCTACTTCAATACCCTCTGCTGAGATAACATGACCCAAAAAGGATACTTCATTCAGCCAAAAGTCACATTTGCTAAATTTGGCATAAAGCTGCTTTTCTCTCAATGTCTGCAATACAATCCTCAGATGTTCATCATGCTCTTCTGGGGTCTTAGAATACACCAGTATGTCATCAATGAAGACCACCACAAAATGATCCAAGTAGGGATGAAAAACTCTGTTCATCAGGTCTATGAAAGCTACTGGTGCATTTGTAAGCCCAAATGGCATGACCAAAAACTCATAATGGCCATACCTAGTACGGAAAGCAGTCTTAGGCACATCAATTTCTTTTACCCCCATTTGATAATAGCCCAATCTCAGATCTATCTTGGAGAAGACACCCGCTCCCTTAAGCTGATCAAACAGATCTTCTATGCGAGGAAGGGGATACTTGTTCTTGACTGTCACTTTATTTAGTTGCCGGTAATCTATGCACAGTAGAAGAGTTCCATCCTTTTTCTTTACAAATAGGATAGGTGCTCCCCATGGAGAAGTGCTAGGTCTGATAAATCCTTTATCGAGCAACTCCTGAAGCTGAATCTTTAACTCTTTCAATTTTGCAGGTGCCATTCTATACGGAGCAATAGAGATAGGAGCAGTACCAGGAGTGACCTCAATGGAGAATTCCACTTCTCTATCAGGTGGTAAGCCTGGAAGCTCATCTGGGAACACATCCTGGAACTCCCTAACTGTAGGCACATCTGACACCTTTAAACTATCCTTCTTCGCCTCCACTGCAAAACACATATATGCTTCACAGCCTTTTCTGATCAATCTTTTTGCTGCAGTGGCTGATATCACCTCCGACAAAAAGTTAGATCTCGCACCTACAATAGTGATGTCATCACCATTCTGAAACTGTAATGTAACCCTCTTCTTTCTGCACTCGACAGTTGCTTGGTGGGCGGATAACCAATCCATCCCAAGAATTAAATCAAACTCACGGAAGGGCAATTCGATAAGATTTGCCAGGAATACATGTCCCTGGACACTGATAGGACACTGTCTATATACCTTATTCACTACCACACTATGCCCCAGAGGATTACTCACCAAGATGTCCTGGTCCAAGTAGGCCTCTTTCATCCCTTTACCCTATGCCAATTCTGTGCTAATATAGGAATGTGTGGATCCAGGATCTATCAATGCATGTATAGAATCAGATAAAAAAATGAACTTACCCACAATCACATCAGGAGCATCCTCCTCTTCACGAGCTCTCATAACATATGTCTGTCCCCCTGACCGCCTCTGTCCCTCAGACGACTGGCCAACTGGTCTGGAGGCTGACGGATTAGGGGCTGCTCCCCTACCACGACCACGTGGTACAGAAGATCCAGTACTGGAAGCTTGTGAAGCTACTGAAGCAGTTTGTATCATGGGACAGTCTTTAATCTGGTGATCTTGGGACCCACACTTGAAACAGGCTCTTATCAGAAATCTGCACTCCCCAAGGTGTGTCCTGCCACAATGCTCACACTGTATTGCTGACCCACTATCTTTGCCTCTGGGTGCACTAGATGTCATGGTGGCAGTAGACTTGCCACGGGAGGCACTACCCTGTCCTCTGCTTGCTGGTGAATGACCCTGAGGTGCCTGTTGACCCTTTTGCTTTTTACTCTATCCTGACTTTCCACTGCTCTGTCCCTGCTTTCTCTTTTTCTGAATCGGGACTGCCTCTCTGCTTGCTCAACCTGAGTAGTTTCTAACTTGAGAGCTGCATCAATCATAGTTCTCAGATCTGGGTATTTCTGGGCCCCGATGATCTACCTCAACTCAGTATGCAGTCCCCTCTCAAATCGCTGACATAATCTCTCTTCTGTAGCCAAGCCCTCATCTAAATAAGCGCTCAAGTGCTCAAACTCTCTATCATACTCAGCTACTGTACGGTTTTCTTGTCTCAGCCTCCAGAAAGCATCTTGCATAGCAAGCCTGTATTCAGACCCAACATATTTCTTCTCAAACGGATCAATGAAGAACTTCCAATTCAGACGGTCTGTAGGTGTATGTCTCCGAACTAAGTCCCACCAAATAAAAGCTGGACCCTGAAGCAAGGCTATGATACCCTCAAGCTTCTCTTCTTCAGAACTATGGATAATTTCAAACAATCTCTTTATTTTAAAAAGCCATGCCTCAGCAGCTGCTGGCGTCAAAGGATCCTCACCTGAAAAATCTTCTGCTCCCAGTCTTTTCAATTGCTCCAATATAGGTCTTCTTCTAGGCGGAGCAGGCTGCTGAACCTGTATCACTGGTGGCGGTGCCTGAACCTGTGCAGCCTGAAGTCGCTGCTGGATGTAATCTGACATCAGGTTAAGGAAATCCAGCTGAGGAGGAGGAGGCGCTACTGGTGGAGGTGCCTGCTGCGGTGGGACCTCCTGTTGCCCCATATTACTTGAGGCCTCACTCCTATTATCGCCTACCTCACGGCTCGGCTCTCCAGACATCTTTTCACTATAAAACAGAAAGGAGCAAGAATTCATTAATTCCAAAACAACTTCTCAAAATAACAATTGGCATGTATATAATCAATTTAAATCAAACATTGCACCCACTCCGATCTTAGAACCATCTAAACCACAGCTCTGATACCATAAATTGTAACACCCTTATCCCTCCTTAAACTGTACCGGCATACCGAAGACTGAAAATTTTTTTTTCTTAACTTCTATACCTAAAAACCTTATTGACCTTTACTTAATTAAAAACTACCTTTCGCCACTGACTTATAACTGTCCAATTTACTATGCACTTAATAAAAATTTTGTAATATAACAGCTGTACATAGTACTAGCCCCCTGAAAAGCAGACAAATCACACAGCCTCTTAGAGGCACAACAATAAAAAATAACAACAATATACATTCATTCCATCCATTTCATTTGTTCACAATCCAACACTTCTTAGTACAATAACTTCTGTTTACATTACATAACCATAAGTAAAACTGGTACTCATATATACATGCCAAAATTATACAACTAGAGCAATCTAAAAGAAATCCTGCAATCTGAATTCTTGCTCCAGCTCCTGTTTACCTGCGCGCAGTAAAACTACAGGCTGAGCACTCAATATGCTCAGTGGTGACTAACAATCGATACATTTCCTAACATTTCCATTTTTATTCTTAAGTATTAGCGTATAAATATAAACATAATTATAAAATCAATTATTATCACCTTTAAATAATAACTTAACATTTTCTATAAAATTATTCAATTTAGTCACATAATTACAATTTTGCCATTAAAGACTCAATGATAATCTTTAAACTGATAACTAAAGTATTTTACGTTTCTTTACACTTAATTTGTCAATTATAAGCAAAATTATATTTTAGTCCTTGTTGTCCATAAAATTCACTTTTTAATTAATTTAACTATTATCTGACTGTTTTATCCTTAATTAATTAATTTTCACTTAATTTACTATCTTTTTACACTTTTTGGAAAAATTACCATTTTGCCCTTAAACTTTCTTTTTCTTTCATTATGGTCCTTCTTCACTTTCTTTTTGTACTTTTCATTGTCTTTTCATTTCTTTCTCAATTTATTACCATTATGCCCCTAGTACAGACCCGGCAAAAAATCTCAGACCGGATACACGGAACATGGACCCCACGGGCCCCACTAAAAAGAGAAATGATTCCCAAGGAACCATTCTCAGAACACTGCACTTTTCACTTTAACATTAACACTTAAGCTATGGAGATCAATGATCATACCCATAGCAAAGCAAGTCGCCATGACCTGCACCGCGGTAAAGGGTGTTCCTATGGCTAGCCAACTATATCCAGACCTAGTTTTTACTGCCAGACTAATTCTAAGGCACAGTAATAATCACTTTATTAATTCTTTTCAAGTCCAAAAAATTCAATAATTGACATTTTATTTCTTTTCATTGACATTAATTTAATTTCATATAAATTAACCAATTTCACCATTTTTAAGCAATTATTAATCAATAATTCAATTATTTTCAATATACATAATAACATTAAATTCTAAAAAAAAATCACAATAATTTCAATAATTGCCAATAAAATTTATTTATGCATTATTTATTATTTATTATCATTTTTCATTAAAATAATCAATTAATTCACTATAAATCACAACTTTTACTATATACATACATTATAATTAATCTTGAAAATTCCTAAATTAATTCCAAATATTCTCTAAAAATTCATGGACATTAATTTTCATGTCTACTATTAATTTAAGCTAACAATTATTATTTTTATGCAATTTCTCACTATATACCCTAGTGATGAAATTCGGCCAACCCAACTTCACATTCCTAAAAATTGTATTTCTTTCATTTTCATCTTCCATTCATCATTTCTCTCACTTAATTTCAATTACCCTAACATAATTACATCAATTAACAACTTTAAACATTTTTGTCCTAATTACATAATTAAGAAAAATTCATAAACTTAGAAAATGTAAAGATTTATTAGTCACTTACAATTTTTTCTTGAATTAGGGAGTCTAGGCTTCCTTTTCCTTGCCTTTGTTCTTGGAAAAACTCCCCTCTATTTGCTCACCTACATAGGGCAGCCCATTTAAGCTTAGATTTCTTGATTTTCTTGTTCTCAAATGCAAAAACTAACCTCATAATCATAATTTACACCCAAAAATCTATGGAAAACCACTAAGAAATCAATTGAAAACATTAAAAGTCTCAAGCTCCAACTTACCCTTCTTTCTTTCTTTCCTTGATTTCTTCCATTCCTTTGCCCAAAACAATCAAGTGAATCTATTTTAGTATATTAAAGGGATGGAACTACAATTCCTAAGTTGGAATTTGGGAGAAATTTTAAGTAGCCATGATGTAAAAGAAAGGGAGAAGGAAAGAAATGGGTTTCGGCCAAGTGAGAGGGAGGAGGAAGATGAGCTGGTTTTCTGGAATTTTCTCCAGAATTCTAGCTCTTATACTCTCCCTAATGGGCCCAAATTTGGGCCAAAGTGATGGGCTTTGCCCATTTAACTTAAAAGGCCCAATTTAGGCCCCTAAAGGCCCAATTAAATTTCTCTCTCTTCCAGCCATCAATTCACTCCAAAAATAATTCCATCACTCTTATCTCATCAAAAATAGCTAGCACGCAAATTTTGGACTCAATCGGAGTTCGTTATCGGTCCGATTCAAACTTATCGATCCGATTCGACAATTGCCGGTGTCACTGAAAAATTCCATTCTCATTACTAAAACATTATACACAAAAATTCATGTATGCATGCAAAATATGGCAATATTCGGAGTTCGTTTACTATTTTTAATCGTTTACGTAAAATCAAGTCACATTCCCTACGAGGAAAATTGACTAGCTAAATTTTTAGTATTTTTGACCTTTGGAGGTCCATTTGACCTCAATTTCACCTCAAATTTCAACTCCGGACTCACCATGACCAATAATTTTCGATGGTCTAATAAAATATTTTTGACTTTTGGGTACCCTTTCGGGCTCGAAAAATACTATTCACCATCGGAAAGTACTGTTCACGGCTGACCCGGTGTTGAGGCCATTACAGAATGACTCTTTGTAAGGAAGGAAAACTAGCTCCAGACGAAAAAACCTCTTTCGCTTTCTGCTTTTTTGAATCACCAAAAATGTCATAATGTTTTCCTTTTGCGATGATGTGAATTACTCCCACCGAGGCCTTTTTCCTACCGCTGCTTTCTCCCCTACCGGGCTGTCTTGGCGAAGATCACCTATCTTCACTTTTACTCCCTTTAATGAACTGTCTAAGCCTACCTCTCTTTATTTGAAATTCTATCTCTCACCTGAGTTACCTATAGTTATTGGTTTTCCGGCCTTTATCCCTATGAAAGGTGCAATATAAAGTTCAATCCCAATTTAAGCCCTCCTTCATGGGCTTCGACCATTTTATCTCCTGATTCTTTTTCATACATGATAAAA
Organism: Excoecaria agallocha; assembly: GCA_037975025.1. NCBI lineage: Eukaryota > Viridiplantae > Streptophyta > Magnoliopsida > Malpighiales > Euphorbiaceae > Excoecaria > Excoecaria agallocha. The sequence continues at coordinate 41,925,700 of CM075810.1, read as the reverse complement.
TTTATGCTCAAGAAGTATTTAGTTTGGTGAATGTTTCTTCCCATCGGCTATCCGAATATGGTTTTGCAACTATGTAGGATCTATGTTCCCCTCTTATAGCCCGAGATTCTTTTCTCCTCGAACCCTTACTTTCCCATCTTGCTCCTCGGGAGCTATCATCTTTTACCTATTTGTCATATTTTAGCCTGCTGACCTTATCCATCCAAATGTACTTATGGGCCCTATTCATAAGTTCGATAAAATCATGAGGGGGCTTCCTGCTCAATGAGTCATTAAAGTTCTGACACCTGATGTTTCTTATCACATCCTTCATGGAACTGTCTTTTCCTAAGCAAAGATAGCACTAAACGATATTTTTTTTTTCTATTGATCAACTTCAATAAACTTTAGTACCTTTACTTTAAAATTTTCTATTCATTCGAAAACATTTTAAACAATTAAACAAACACCAATAAAATTCATGCAAACACTTCAACTTACACTCACCCATCAATGATCATAATAACAATAATAAAAATACAGATTAAATTTTTACCTTTATTATCTACATATATACATGTCAATATACAACTCAAATTAGCACTATTTCTTCTTTTTCGATCTTGCTCCACTGTGTATTATGCTCCTGCAATACTTCATAACCTGCACGCAGTAAATACTATGTGCTGAGCACTAGACATGCTCAATGGTGATTACTAATTCTAGAATTTCCCAATAAAAGCATAATTACATAGATCATGCATCTTTTATCTTTATTCCATCAAAAATTTGTTTTTAATTCCGTTCACATTAGTTTCATTATTCGCCCACATTTGGTAATCTTTTTGCTTTGTTTTCAAACTTTTTAATTTTCTTTTTGTTACTTTCGTATAAATCTATTTTAGATTAACTTTTACTTTTACGTTTTTTTACGTTAACTTTTACCTTTAATTAACTTTGGTTTTACATCTTTAGTCACATCGATCTAATTATCATTCAATTTAATGATTTATATTGGTACTCGTGTCTTTACTGGTACCAAATCTTTTCACTATTTTATTTCTCGATTGATTTTTCAGTTATCTAATGTGTGATATCATTATAGTTTTTCGCTATTTATTCTTTATTTTACTTTAACTTTTTAACTAATTAACACATTAATATTTTCATGGCTTTTAAGCCTTAAATGCAATGTGATACAATTATTTTGGAACACTTTGCATAGAGATCTTTATTTCATTCTTTTTACATTTGAACATGTTTAAGTACTTATTTAGGACTTAGTATCTTTTTCTTTTTCCAAATTGAACAATTAGGTGTCTTTTTATCGTTTTACTTTTTATTTAACTTTTCTTTCAGAAATACATTATTTAAGCACAAGTTTTCACTTAAGGACAATGTTATTACTTTTTAACTTTAAATAGGGAATTAATACTATTTTTCAAACTTGTATTTTTTTCAAAACTATAATTGGTACATAAAATACCAACTAATTTTATTTTATCATTTTTCATTGTAAACTTTACATTTTATTTATTTAGACATTACTGATTTATCTATTATGATACGCCCCTAATGCAATAAGATAGGATTCTCAAAAAGGATATGTGAGACATGAATCCAAAGGTCCCACTAAGAGATAAATGGTCCCCAAGGGAATCCCCAAGGGACCATTTCTCGAAAAATATTTCACTTTCACTTTCATTTAAAACACTAGAGTTATGAAGATCAAAGATCCTATCCATAGCAAAGTAAGTCGCCATAAATTGCACCGCGATATAGGATGTCCATATGGCTAGCCAATTATATCCTAAACAAGAATATAATTACCCGACTATTGCTAAGGGAAAAATAATCAATTATATTTGAAATAATTTTTAAATATTTAAAAAATCTTTAGTTTCTTTCCTTTATTTCTTGATACAATACAATTTTGTCAATCGCACTCTTTTTGTGCTTTTGACCATTCAATCACTTTTTATTTCTATTACTTTTTTTTTTCTCACTTTATCTTTTTAAATCACTTTTGTGAATTATTCTTTAATAATTCACTCGGACACTTACGACTTTTAAGTTTTTTATGAACTTTATGAATTATAGCGTTATAATTCACAATTTCTTTTATTCTTTTTGTGTAATCCTTTGTAAATTATCTTTTAACAATTCAATAATTAACTTTTTGATGATTTTTCTTTTTCTGTCCGAATTTTTAGTCATTCGAGTAAACCAACTTTTATTCAGTTGGTGATTTATTTTAATTTAATTCACTCTTTTAATATTTTTTATTGACTAATTTATTTTAAAAAATTAGTCAAACATTTATTTTATAACTTTTTAAATAATTATGAATTATATTAATATAATTCATTATTTTATTTTTTAGAGATTTATCTCTTGACTTTTTCAATTCTTTTGTCCGGAATATAACTTAATTTAATTTAATTTACTTTTTTATACTTGCTAATTGAATTATTTTCAATAGATCAATATCTTTAATGAAACATATTTCATATTAAATTTCAAAAATTCTTCTAATAATTCATATATATTCTATAATTATTCATATGTACATTATTTTACAATTTTAATCATTTTCACTCATTTTATGAATTATTTTTCAGTAATTCATTATTCTTATTTCTTTCATATCTCAATAATTATTTCGAAAAATTCATCGGTTGACTTTTTTATTTCTTTTTTCGTTAACTATGATTTAATTTCGTATTAATTCACTTTCTTTCACATTTTTATGCAATTATTCATTAATACCGCAATATTTTCTTTTATACATATTCTCATTTATTCTTCAATAAAATTCTAATAACTTCAATAAATTTCAATAAAATTTATTTATGCATTATTTATTAATTACTATCATATTACACAAAAAATCATTAATTGTTTTACAATATTTCACAACTTTTACTATATACATACATGTTACATAGGCTTAAAAATTCCAAAATAAATTTTAAATATTCTTTAAAAATTCACTACAAGAAAGCTTTCAAATACCTACGAAAAATTACCGACGGACAATTTTTCGTAGCGAATTACCGACGGAAAAATGTTTTCTGTAGGGAAAAAGTATGAAAATATGTATTTTGCGACGGAATAAAAATCCATCGTAAATAATGGAGGCAAATTTGCCGCTCAAATTTATCAACGAAAATTAGCGACGAATTTGTAAAACTCCATTGTAAATTTGGCGCTAATATTTCATGGTAAAATTTTACGCGAATTTTACCGACGGAATTCCTATCCGTAGGTAAATTACTGACGGAATCCTCTTTTCGTAGGTAAATTACCTACATAATTATTCTGTCGGTAATTTACCTACGGATACATTATTCCGTAGGTATTTTCCCTACGAAAATTTCATTCCGTAGGGAAATTAAAAAAATTGAGAACCCATTTTTATTCTAGACATAATAATAATAATAATAATAATAATAATAATAATAATAATAATAATAATTTATTATTATTAATTAAAGTGACTAATTAATTATGTTAACATATTAACTTAAAAATATGTTAATTAGAATTAATATTTATTAAAAAATATATTAATTAAAGTAACTAATTAAGTGATCACCTATAGTTTAAAGATAATGGTAATTAACAAATAAATTAAGTAGTTAGGAATTCCTTAAACCACCATTAATTTTATGGTAATGGTAGATTAATTTCTAAGTCTACATACGTAGACATGCTTAATCACTATGTTTGCTAATTTATTTAACATTTGTTTTGAAATCTTTTCAAGCAATTCTCATAATTTTTATCACTAACTAATTAATAATTAGGACGTTGATATCTTAAATTAGGTTTATTTGCTAAAATTTTTTGAAATTAAATTTAATAGCTGTGTGCTCTCATCCATGGTATAAAATTTCGGAGATATCAACGAATTCAAATTTACCTTATTTAACCTAACTAATTAATTGTACAAATGGAGTGGTAGGCTGAGTTCTCGAATTTATTTTCTCTATGTTTATTTCAATTTCGCTTCATGTCAGGTACAACTAATAACATATTCTAAATTTAAAGTTCAAAAAAAAATAACAGAAGTTCTCGAGTTTAATTTTTTCTAGTAACATTTATGGTTGTAATTAGATATTCTGTTATGTTAATAAAAAAATTAAATTTAAATTATCCAATCCGGTTACAACTCATCCTACATTCTAAAAGTAATTTATTACCAAACTTAACCCATGGGTGCCAAATATTAATCTTTGAAAACATTAAATAAATGTTTTTCATTTTCATTTTGATGTTGGAAATTGAAGAAAATGAGAAATTGACATGAGCATTGCATGGAACACAAACAAAATGGGCCAATGTGAAAGCCCAGGAAGCCTTTGTGGCCTGCTTTGTTATTTTTTATTGTTGATGCAGGTCTAGCTCACTGATTCGCACGAAATTTTAAGAAGCGAGCAAACTCCAGTGGCAATTTAGCAATGTGATACAGAGGGGGAGCGAATCTATAAGTGGCCTAAATTATACCCATTTGTAAATCATTATTTCCTGCCTCTCCCTTTATCATTTCCCGCTCTCAAAACCCTAACTTACCCGAGTCAATGGGGCAGAAGCAACATCCCACCGTCGATCCACCCGCCAAGCCCAAGAAGCGTCGGCGCGTCAGCTTCTTTAATATCGGTTAGTCAATTCTACTCCACATTAGCTTTTTCTTTCGTTCTTACGGTAACATCCTAAATCTGTATTTAACTAAAATGCCTTAACCTGAAATATTAAACCCACTTAGCTACGTTATTAAGCCTATTTTTTTTATTTTATAAAACCAACATATGGATTCTACAGTAAAACTTTTACACATAACTAAGTTTCTTTGGTCAATACAAACTTCACAACTAATACACATAGGTACAAAACATCATGGATAAATATAATACAATTCAACATCATCAGCTATACTTGTGGTTCTCTTTTGTGTTGGCCATCCCACTGCAAATATAACCCCGACGAATTCAATCTTTTCTAACAACTTACACGGATAAAACACCCGTACTAAACTATAAAGCTTAGTGGGGAACAAAAACATATGAACGACTGCTCCCAGCAGTCATCGATGCATACACTCAAAATGCAATAAATGAAATATAGAGTTATCATGAGAATACCGCGATAATACTTTTAGTCACAACATGTTATATATATAAAAACAATGAATTATCATAGCTCAACAATTCATTTAACATACATATATCATATAATTTCTCGGTATATTCCATACATTTAAACTTGTGAAACAATTTCTAGGATTAAAACCAATCATGAGCACCATCAATAATACAGGTTAATTATACTTTAATGCTTACACTATACCTATACTTTAAAAATATAACATTTTCAATCAACAATGTAATCCTACATTCAATTTAGCATCCACAAATTTCTATTTTTCATATATATTGATCTACATACATATATATAAGTATATGCATAAACATAATACAGGCATTAGAAAAACTCATAAACATATGCCTTTCTATACTGAAGTAGACTATGATGCAATTATACTGTAACTTAGCCTGCTTAAGTTTTAAAGGTGGATAACGAGATCGGTGGATACCTGAGGGTATCAAAACGGTAGATATCCGAAGATATTAAAACTATGGACCCAAACAGGGATAACTGTACAGTGGACTAGTTAGAAACCCAAACGGGTCAACAAACAACCCAAACGGGTTGTGCATGATCTAGTAGGATCAACTATACTTTAGACCTAAAATGGTCAACGGTGGCAGCTGCAATATCCTTATAGAAGCCTATCTATCAACAATTGAACTCTAATTGCAGGCAATACTCTATTTAATTCTCTTTTCATATATTGTGCTTAAACTTATACTATTCAATTGGCACATGAATAATCATAGGATATGTATATTGTTGCTATGGCATAATTATGTATGTAAAGTTCATATAATGATTCAAATAATTTTTAACATGCTATCATTAGATATCACATATTAGCATAATCATGCTATGTTAATCAAGTAATGTATCATATCTATTCATGTGCTTGTCATAAAACATGCCTTATTCTTAAAGCTTTACAATATGGCATATCATACGTATAAGCAAGGTCATATTATATCATGCCAATTATTCCTTCATGTAGTAATACTTATAATAATTTATCTTCTATTTATTAACATTTTAATTCCATGTTCATTTATATCTCATTAGCATGCATTACTGCTATTCATATCCTATTAGGTTGATACATTACGTACGTATGTACTCGTATATAACTGAGTGCAATATTATCATCCACATATTCCTATAAAAGACTTTCTATAAACATGTTATCATGTACACACATGATTACTACTATACCATACTTATGACCAGTTCAAGAGCATGTAATTTATCATACAAGTACAACAACAACATCTATCGTCATGCTTAAACATTCAACTACTATGCTTGTATAATACTTTTACATTTCATAAAAAGCGCATTTTTTTATTCATTATGGCAATCTTTTGTGTCTCTTTATACATAATTACATATACTCATTTTATATATTCATTTACTTTAAACTGAGGTATCCATTTCAATAGCTGCAAATGCATGTATATATATAACCATGTTATTATAATTTTAGAATTAATCTTATAATAAGATACTTTCATTTTTCTATACATTTATTATATTACGAGCTAACTCATATTGCTCATTTTGCTTAAGAATACTTAAGATCATATTACTACAATCCATTACAACATAGCCGTTACTATAAGTAATACACGTTTTATTTGCTCAAATATTTATCATTTTGACATGTTCTTAGAGTCCAGTATTTAGCTTTATAGTAAAGTGTTCTTATACCTTATGACTTTAAATCACATATAAGTTAACGCTTCACTGCTAATCACTTATCAACATCTATAATCTCTCTTTCATAGCCAATTAGATCACAAGGATATCTAGCCACATGTTAAACGTTTAGTTTTTCAACTAAGTAATTAACGATAATTATTTAATAGGAAGTTGTTGCAACCCAATACTCTAATTCAATAATAGGAATGAATCTTTGTGGTAATAGAAATACTTAAACTAAATTATACAATTAGCTAATCCTCAGTTTGAAGTTTAATAAACTTGGGAAAAATTTCTCTGTATCTTTAAGAGGGGTTGCTCTAAAGAAATTAATTACTTATTACTATGATGGTCCCAATTCAATTATTTTTCACGTAATTATTTCATAATATGACAATATTGTTACTTAATTCTAGAATTCAGCAACTAGGCTTAGAATAATAAAAAGGAAAACTTAACCTATTATAACAAAAAGATTATTTAAAGGTTATACATAAACTATAACAATTAAGGTAAAATTCTCTGCCTTAGAAGATTTATACCTGTCAAAGTAAGGCTCCAATATCGATTATATATAATTACATTTTACTAGTTTCAAGGATTATTCAAAACCAATACACCTTGAGCTTAACTAATTAAGCACATTACAATTATGGTGTTCACACTGTTGGTTTGAGTTTTGTTATTTATATCCATACTATAATTATTTATTTAAATATGGTGACATGATAATATCAATACTCGTTTTATTAATATTATTACATTTATCATGTAGATTTTAATCACCTTAAATCAGTTATACACCTCGTAACAATTTCCATCATTTTTCCTTTATATGAAATAATTAATGCATTTACTATTAACAGCTTGCTGTTGCTCTCTCGGACTTAACTTGTAGCACTGAAACCGATATGAAAATACCTTTTCTGACAAAGAGGTCTTCTTAACAATTGATCAGTAAGATCTTAACTATATACTGGAAAATTTTCAATTCATTTGAAAGTGTATCCCAGCAGTTACGACGTAAGAAGCACCTACTGCTCCACTGCCCCAGCAAAAGAAAAAGGGCTACTGTTTTGGGCATTTTTGAGGACTTTAGAGGCAAAATTTAATTATTGTTATTTCCATAACATTTGTAGGCAAAGAAGTCCCGGTTCTATCCCAACTAGAATCATCAAATTCGGAGTTCAAAAACTCAACTTATGATCAAAATAGTCACTAGAGGTCAATCCGAATTTCTGGACAACACTTTTCTTAAGTTGTAAGAGTTACTGCTATAGCCTTAACCTTTTACTAATCTTGACAAACTATTGAAAAATTTTTCTACAAGCATCAATTCCATCTTAATACAAGATGAAAAGAGTTTGTTACTAGAACCATAAGTAAAACCAATTACAATTTAAAAACATCACATGCAAACCCGATTTTTAACTCTAACCAATCTTTTAAGAAAAATCATCTAAATGCTTTATTAACAATTCATGCAAATTTAACTCCTAAATCTAGTTCCCATACCTGATTTTGTAGCTTCAAATCAATCCTTTATTCCTTAAGCATTCTTCTTCCATCTGAAACCATAGAAAGAAAATGAAAAAAATGGTTTAATTCTTACCTTAAAGCTTCCTACAATTCCCTAATTCTTAAGCTTGCCAATGATGGAGTTGAGAGAAAGTTTAACTTGAATAAAGAAGATGAAAATGACTTGCAGCCCATCATCTCACGTGAAGAACATCTTCCAAAGCTTAGTGGGCAAAATTCTACTCACTCCTTTCATGTGATTCTTGCTTAAAGAATTTACCCACTAAAATCCGATTTCATACATTAACCTTATATTTATTTTCTATTACAACACTTACCCCCAAACTTATTTAATCCTAAAAATTAACCTCAATTAATAATTATTTTAACATTGGCCTCTAAATTTATATCCCCTTTTAATTTAGCTCTCAAACTATATTTTTTTAATTATACTCTGACAAAATTCATACCATATAACTCACACATTTATCAAATAATTAATTACAACCTAATAACATTTATGTCCCAATCAATATTTTAACTATATTTTATTTCAATTATGCACATTATATATACTATAATATCAATTGACTATTGTATCCTCTATCATATAAGACCACAAATTTATTAGATCTTTACTACTAATAATTCATCCGATAATGCTTAATTAGACTTTAATAATGTGAAATTGCCCTTGAATTCTACTAGAACCTATTTTGGATCCTTACACTTACCCTAAACCACTTTCATTTTCATTTCTTTTTCTGAAATCTATGCTTTCTTTCTATCTGCTTGTCACTAGTTTAACAATGGCCTTTTGCTGCAGATGCTGGAATCGAGGCAAACGAATGTATTAAAATTTACCTTGGTATCGCCATTTTTATGTGCTTTTGGTAACCTTTTTGATTTATCTGGCTTTCTTTTGTTGATATTTTTCCAGAAGTGCAGAGTGGGCTGTTTGTTCTCTGCTTTCACTTCTAGATTTTGGTCCGTCCCTATTTAATGTCTGTCTGTTTCTCTATTTTTGTTTGCTTGGAAAGTGCAGATAATAAAAAAAACTTGGAAAGTAATTAGAATCAGAGAGATAAAAAAAAATGCATTTAAGAGTCTTTTCCGCAAATAACTTTTATCCTTCTTCACCTATAGTAATTTGTTACGCATGGGCTTAAATAAAGTATAAGATGCTCCCTGTAGGCATAAAATTGCTTCGGCACAAACATTACGAAACTAGTCTTGTGCTCTGCACCAAGATCCATGATGATATAGTAGTTCCCACGCAGCTTAGACCAAAACCATTTAAAGTTGCCATCTTCGGTACATGCATGCATATGGCATGCTTCTTTAATGAAACTCATTGCTGTTTGAATTAAATTGTCATTAGGTACTCTGATTGCCAATTTGGTTGTTATTGTGTTTTCTTACTGTTTGTGACCCATCTATTTTGTTTGTGTACTTTGAGATCTTGATTCTTGGTGTTATTGACTCTCTGACTTGAGTAATAATTCAGTACTTGCATATCTGAAGTATCGAATTACGCATGTCCATTTTATCTAATAATACAAATGCATGTGTGCACCGTATTTTGGTCAAAGTAATTTAAATTTTTAAATATATGAAAATTTGCAATTGAAGCGGAGAGTGGGATCCCATCCCTAAACAAGCAATTGACCTAAAAAAAAAATATATTGTGATGTACAAAGTTTTTATGTGCCAGGACATGTTAATGTTTATAACTTTTCAATGTTAATGACATGGTAGGATGATTTCTTCGTGAATTAAAGATATCGAGTTAGTGTAGAATATTTTTAAATATTATAAATCAAGCATTTTGTAATGTTTATAAATTTATTTGATATAAATTTAAATTTATTCAAAAAGCAAATTTCAGATAATAGATAATTATAAAAATTATTTATGACATTCCAATTAAAAATCATATATTGTTGTCAAGAAAACATTCTTCTATAAATTAAATACCTCAAGTTCTCTTTCCTCTCTTTAAAAAAAAAAACTAAAAATCGTGAACTAATTTCATATAAACAAAAATATTTAATTTAGGAGTCTAAGTGGCGGTATATCTATATAATGTAGATTAAAAGAAAATGACATAATCTTTTTCAAAGTTTCACAATTGAAATTCGTTTTCAAGGGAATCAAAAAGGAATTTGAAGTCTTAAAGTGGGACTGAAAATTTATAATTTGGTTACATGAAATAGTTAGGATAGGATCCCAATCACATGCCAATTTTTTTTTCTTTGTCAATACAAACAAAAATTCGAGTAATATACATATGTGTATATATATATATATACATAATCCGTCGTAAAGGCCCCACAATTCACAGCCATAATTCAAAGAGCATGTGGTTCATGCTTAGATCGCACATTAATGCTTAGATCGCACATAACTCTTGTAGCATTTTTTTTTAATCTTGATACACATTTCGATGAATTATTTTATTTATTTATTTTTTTGAGCTATCCATAATATTTATTTGTAGTCTATTGAATTAATACTGGTCTATCATTGTGTTTGTTTAAATTATGATTTTGGGTAAAGCAATTTATAATTTATTCCCAGTTTTAAGCACCTGAAATGTTTTTCATGGATATGAGCTTTTAGAAATACAGAGTGGATTGCTGATCCATGGATGGAGTTACATTGGCTATATGGATAATACTTTTCATGGATAATGTGTTCATGGTGTGGATCTCAACATACGCATCCAAGAAATACTATGCTATATTAAAATTTTTGTTATATCCTTTTTTTTTTAATTCCTTGGTCGTAGTATGAAGTTGGAATTTAGTTGTTCCAGGTTTGTGCTCTAGGATACCTCTAATATCCTACCTCTTCCCCGGCAAAGTGCTGTCCACATATACAGTTAATTCCCATTTTATGATCCATTACATTCCATGCAGATAACCATCTGGGTTAGCAGTATAACATTTCATGCATATGCTGATATTACATATAAGAGCACATCTGATGTAAGTAATAAAAATTCTTTTGCTTTGTGTATCTCTTCCCTTTTTCTTGGATTCAATTTGGGAGTGGTTCTGGTTTTGTTGTATCTTCTCCTTTATTATGATTGCTATTATATCTTGTGTAGGGGGGAAAGGGGATAACAGACCTGAAATCTGCTCTTCAGGTATACCATGAGTCCCATTTTAAACTTATTACTTTTATTTTGTATCATTGGGTTAGCTCAGTTATTTCTCATCTTCAGAGAATTTTTGCTGAGACTCTTGTAGAGAGCAAGGAGGACTTCCTTCAGTCATTTTCTGCTGAGAGTCATTTGATTAGGTACTATGTTATGAATGCACCGAGATCTAATCATCAAGATTTTATTTCTGCATGTAAGGCTCGTCTTTGTCTCTCTGTATGATGTATAGTTTCTCGTTTTATTTTTATCTAATTGCTTTCTCGTTTTATTTTTTTTTAAAAGGAAAATGCAGTATGTGAACTGTCACCTTCATGTTTGATGCATAGGGTTCTCATTGTCTTCTTGTAAATTAATTATTAAATGAGGTGTACGTAGGTCTTATTGGCTGGAAGTCTAGATGGATGACTTGTGTCATTGGCTTTTAAATTTGAGGAAGGACATTTAACTTTGGTCAATTGACATACCCAAGGTATGAAATAAATTCATTTATTTTCACTTAAATGCTTTTTCGTATGTGACATGAACATTGAAGGGATCTAATGCTGGAATACATGTAATGACCCACTAATGCAAAAACTCTATTTATAATGAAGCATCTGTGAAGGTGTCATTCACAAAGGTGATTTTATAGTTAACATAAACAAGTGTGAAACTTGGGATATTCCTGGTCAGTTTTTCTTTTATTATTATTATTATTATTATTTATCTTTTTCATCATTATTTTCTGTTATTATATACTCCTGATTCACTTAAAATATTTTATGCTCAAGATTCGTATTTCACTTTGGTTAATCTAACCGATTTAAGTATAATACTTTTCGAAAAGTTGAAGAGTTTTTAATTAAGGATGTAATATGGTCTCAATCAATCTATGACTATATTCTTTTATAACAAGTGTTTCGTATTTTCTAAGCAGTAAGTGAACCATAATCAGAACATTGTTGGGGAGCATGCCACTCGAACCAGCTATTGTACATTATCCGAATTTAAACTTCAATAAGAAAAAGAAAAAAAAATATTGACCTAAAGAATTAAGAAATTTACTATCACGTGTTGACTTTTTTTTTTTAATGTGTGCACAACTATCTTTATTAGTAATACACAGATAAATTGCCAATATTTAGTAATTTAGCTACCCCATTATGGTGTGACATCTATGTTACGCAGGTTCGTGCTATGTTAAGCAGAAAATGAAACACATAAATGAACATGTTGATTGATATGCATATTTATGTGTAGTATCCTGTATATTTTCTATTTTGAATTGTGAATCTTATGAACAGATCCCGCATTATGAACTAGTAATTTTATATTTCTATGGAGAAATCCTTAGCATGTAACTTTTCAAGTGGTTCATTATCATCATTTCTTGAAAAACAAATGTTATGCATCGGTTGTTTTAGACCTAACTTGGGTTTAGGTGATGTACATTTATGTATAGCCGAGCTTCGTATTCAGATGAAAGAAGTAAAAGGGGAAGGCAACACATCGCAACATCTAGATAATTCACCTGCGCCGACAACATAGGGTTTTAGATTTTAATACTTTTGGGCACTAATAACGATTTGACTGCAATGTTAGGGTTAATATTTTATACTTTAAAGACTTGTAAGAAAATGATATGTTACTGAATATTATAAATTTAACGTTTTTATTAGATTTCTATTAATTTATTATTTGTAAATTACATATTTTATATTATATTATATTGTTGATTACGATTTTCACTATATAGAGAAAATAAAGTAATAAAAAAATAAAATTTGAGATTTTCCGACGGAAAATAGAAAACCGTAGGTAAAAAGGTTGCTGAAATATAGTGATGGAAAACTATTCCGTTGCTAAATTTTCCTACGGAATATCTATTTCCGTCGGTAAATTTTGCTACAGAAAATATCATACCGCAGGCAAATATTGCCGACAGGAAACTTTTCCTTCGCTAAATTTGCCTACGGAATACCTATTTTTGTCGGTAAAAAATGGCAAACGACGACAATAATTGGTCTTCTTTTAGCAACAGAATTAACGACGGAGTACTTTTCCGTCGGTAAAATTGCCGACGGAATTATTTTCCATCGGTAAAAATGCCTACAACCATATCTGCTTCGCCATTTCCGTCGGCAAATTTGTTTCCCTACGAAATTTCACTCAATTTCATCGGGATAATTGGATTTTTCTTGTAGTAATTTATGGATACTACACATTATTTCTATAATTAATTTAGGCTAATATTTATTATTTTCATGCAAAATTCTTTCGTTTTTTTCTTAGAGAACATTTCGGCCACTTAAAGAAAACTCTCCTAAAAATTTTATTTCTTCCATTTAAGCTTTCATTTCATCTTCTTTAATATCCAATTTCATTTATCCTAACAAAATTTCATCAATTAACAACTTTAATAATTTTTACCCTAATTACATAATTGAATTAAATTCACAATAATGGAAAATCAAAAGATTTTGTAGCCACTTACAATTTTTTCATGCTTAACCTTCCTAGAGTTTCCTTTTCTTTGCCTTGAACCACATAATTTCATCCATCTTCAACTTCTTCATTAAGAAGCCTAAACCTTTACCAAAGAAAACATCAAGATAACAACATTTTTAGCTCCATTTGACCTCAAAAATGATCTTTAGGTAGTTAAATCTACCTATAGGTACCTTTAATTAAATTTAAAACCATGAAAATTACTTACCTCACTTTGGCCCTTAAACCTTTATCCCTTAATTTTCTTTGCTTTCTTTGCTTTAATCAAAGGTTAGAGGCCATAAATATGAACTAGAAGGATCGAATTCTATTTCTTATATTTGGATTTAGTGATGATATGGAGTGGATTGAAAGAAAATGAGAGAGAAAGGAAAGGAAAGCCATATTCGGCCACTTCAAGAGGAGAAGGGAGAGCTGGAAATTTGTGGGTTTTTTTTAGATTTTTCCAACTATTTATATTCACTTAATGGGCCCAAAAGTGGACTTAATTAATGGGTTTAGCCCAATTTAAAATTAAGGTCCATTTTAGGCCATTTAAGGCCTAATTAAAATTCTCTCTCTTTTCCACTTCAAATCACTCCAATTTAATTTCATTATTCTTATCACATCAAAAATAGGTAGTACGCAAATTTTTGATTGAATCGGAGTCCGTTATCGATCCGATTCAAACTTATCGGTCCGATTCGACAACTATCGGTGTCACCGAAAAATTCAATTCTCATCACCAAAATATTCTACATAAAAATTCATGTAGACATACAAAATCTGGCAATTTTTGAAGTTGATTTCCTATTTTTAAAAATTTATGCAAAATCAAGTCTACTTTCCTACTATGGAATTGACTCGCTATCTTTTTCGTATTTTTGACTTTTAGAGGTCCATTTGACCTCAATTTTACTTCAAATTTCAACTCCGGACTCAACTATGGCCAATACTTTTCCAAGATCCAATAAAATATTTTTGACTTCTTGGTGTCCTTTCGGGTCCGAAAAATACTATTCACTGTCAGAAAGTACTGTTCACGGTTAATCCGGTGGTTAGACCATTACATTTCTTCCAAAGGCGTTAATGGCGGCCTCTAAGTTTAGGTTCTGAATATCCATATTCACCATATTGAACCTATTTATATAATTCCATAATGGTTCCCCTCTCTCTTGCACTCTTGATGCAGATCAACTGAAATCTTAGTTGGTTGGATGGCCGTTATAAACTGCACTTCAAACTCTCGATGAACTGCCAAAAACTATGTATCGAATGCTCTGGTAGATTACCGAACCATACCTGGGCGCACTTTATTAAGGTTTGTCGAAAGATCTTACAAAGGGCAGCATCTTCTGTGGTGTGGATTAGTATAGAATGGTGAAATTGCTTCATGTGTGCTCGGGGATCCGTGCTTCCACTATATCTAGGTTGGTTAGGCAATTTTATGTTTGGAAACGGGGTTGCAAATATGACTCTGGAGGGGGGGGATCAAAAATCATGCTGGTATTATCTGGGATCCCCTATCATTCTATTGGGGGGCAGAGTTCGAGTTTTCAGGATTTGGGGCAGTGTTTTTCTTGGGGGTTAGAGGTGCTAATTGGGGGACTGTTTGGGCTGCTAGGTACGATACGGTTGCCAGTAGGGCTTGGGCTAACTAGGGAATGAGGTCGAGGATGGGTATCCCTGGTGTTGTAGCTGGGAGGCCGACCATAGGAAGGTTTGTAGAGGCACCTTGGGGTGGGTTCTAGGGATGAAAAAATTGGTATAAGGGGTGGTGGTATTGCGTTATTATGGTCGTTTGTAGCCTGAGTGTTTTTATCATCAGAATTCATGGTTTTACGGGAATGGTGGGATCCACACTTACCGCATCAAATGATAACAACTCGAAATTACCTAGCTAATATCGAGTCTTCACTTAGATAAAAGACTACTTCGATGGTACCTAAAAAATAAAGAGTGCTTGCGAAGGTCCGGCGAGAGATACTTTGATGTAATGTCAGATAAGGTATAATGGGTTTTTAAGTGAAATTTGGCTTAGAGAGATCCATACCCGTTGAATGTGCCTATTTATAGGGGGCAAGTCTCCTACTCTGATTTGGAATCCTTACTGTTGTGGGAGTCCTTGTTGAGGAAAAAGTGCTGCCTATATAGGAAGTCCGACTAGAATAGGAAAGAAACAAAATCCCTATCCTACTAGGTCTCCTTCAAGAAAGACACCGGTGGATGATTTCATGTGGATCTCGGGCAACCCAAATGACTAGGGATCCAGACTATGGGCCTAACTCTGAGACCCAATCCTGTTATCATTATTCAAACCCATTACAATAATCGTTACATTCTTTTTCTTTTAATAGAAAGGAAAAAAAGTTAATGCTCGAATTTATAATTTTTCAATACATTGAAACCAACATCTAACTTTAAAATGTCTATTTAAGACCTGCCCAACTTATTAAGACTTAGTTTGTACTTTTTTTTTGTCTTTTAAGAAGAAAAAAAGACTCAAAATAGAAGTTTCAATCAATCCGAGAAACCAATTTTAATGAGACCAAGTTATTCTATTGTTTATGATTTTGTTTAGTGTTATCTCGCTAATTTTGATTTTGTTTCAAAATATATGGAAGTTTGATTTCAGTTTCTTTTTAACCCTATTTATTTCCAAACATCTAATTTTGGGTTTCAATGCTTCAAAATTTATTGCCTGACTACAGAAAAATCTAAAAAGATTCTTCTTTTTTCTTCCAATCCTAAAAATGGAATTTTACCTTTTTAAAAATTTCCATGAACCAACCATCTCAAACAATATTTCCTTATTTCTCTCCCTCTCACTTCCATATATATACTCATAAATACTATAAAATTTAACTCCAATCCAACTCCAACTCCAACTCCAACTCTTATACTTTGACCTAAAAAAAAAATTCTCTAACAAGCATAAATATTTAATATCTTGATTACTCAATTTGTGCAAATTTAAAAAGAAAAATTGTGAAGGGTACGAGGTACATTGAAGAGTTAGGGGAGGTAGCACCAGCCCTAATTATAAGTCACCCCAAGAGATGTTCAAGTTGCCCTAAATTGGAGACCATTATTGAAGAAAGATCTCATAGCTTCATCTTTCTCCCTAAAAGGTTTTTATTTTTCCTTCACATTCTTCTTTCTATCATTTCCTATTTGTTGCTAAATAGATATATTTTTGCTAGGATTTCTTTACCATAAATTTCAAACGATATTCAATTTACTTTTTATCATAATATTCTTAATTTTCTATTACTTCTCCTCTGTATATATATTTTATTATCACATAACCTAGTAGTATTACCGATTACATATGCACACATATACATAAAAAGAAAAAAAACTGTAAAGTCATATGTTATAAGAGCTACCCCATAAGATAATTTGTCTAATTGTTGTTGATATTTTTTTTATTTTTTTAATTTTTATGAATCAATTTAATATACGTGATGCCATTTATGAAAAATCATATATATATATATATATATATTCGGTATTTTACTATCGATTTCATCTATTTAAAATTTTAAAAAATATGTATAGATGACTATTAATTTTTCCTCTTTAACTCCAATCACTAGTGCCTCTAAGCTCAACTAATTAATTGGCTTAAAATACCTTAAAGATAAGCTAGGCACATTATATATGGAGATCAAAATAACTAGTTGTTTTCAGATGTTGATGCATTTGAGGCTTCAAGTGATGAAGCGTAAGGGTTTTTTTTGGTGAAGTTCAAATAGATATTTTAATGATTCTAAACTTTTTGAAGTCTCTTTTTTAATTTTTTTAGTGTAATAATTTGATTTTCAAAATTCATTTGCTGGATTAATTTGGATTTAGATTGAAAATATTTATAAAGAGGCGAATTATTATCTTTTAAGCATTTAAAAATATTTTATTTGATAAGAAAGTAAATTAATTTTTTTAAATTACATATTTTGAGGGACAAAAGAGTGAAATTTGAATTATAATTAGATAGGAAAAATAGTTACACTTAATGATTTAAATTAAAATATGATTCCAATGGAAGATTTTTTATCAAAAGGAAAAAAAATCATTGCCATTCATTCCACTTATGTACAAAAGAGTTATCTTTCATGATATTTAGTGCATCATTATATATTCAATTTTTTGTTTATTTCCTTCATTTTGTTCTTCTTTCCAAATAAAAGGCTTTTCCTAATCATAAGACTATACATTTGTTCGGTTTATTTTAGAATGGAATCAAACTGAATACATCACACTTTATATTTAAAACTAAACCAACTGAATCAAAATTGAAAAAATCTAATCAAATAAACCAATATTGTTGAGTTAGGTTTTCAATTCTAATTCTGCAGTCCTAATCATAAGACTATACAGTAGGCTATTCACTGGACAATTAATATAAGACGCAATTCTAGTATTAGAATTGCATTAATTCTTTGGTTAACTAATTTCAAGCTATCTATGCAGTATCGGTTTGAAAAAAATTATTAATTTCTTATTACTTTTCAATTGTGTTATTAACGAGCGTTTGATTTATGCAATAGACCATAATTATCTTTGTCTTTTCCACTTATCAAGAGATATACTTGATAAATCAGAAATTTTTGTAGAAGAAAGGATCCCGATTAGGGAAGAATAAAGAGTCAATGTGCGCTTGAGGGCATGAAGCCGATTGAATCGAAACATGTAAATCTTGCAAAAGGTGCTTGCCCGGTTGGATTAGATGTTAGCACTCCGATACTTAAGTTAGCAATTGGAAGAAAGTATTTTAGAAATAGAATGTAAATAAAATTAGAGAGAGCGTGTTGTTTTAGAAATGGAAGTGATGGTGATTTGATAGAGATGTGGGTCAGACGGCCTTATTATGGTAGAGATGGGTCACGTCCAATCAGACTGCCTCATTCCCTGTATCTTAGTCAGCCAACTGGGGAGGCCTAGACATTTTTGGGCCTTCTTAGTAATAGGCCCCTGATAATCCTTGACGGGTTGGGCTTAGTTTTGATTTTTGGAGTAATATCATTTGTCCCTCTCGAGTAGTTAGATGGTCCTTATAGAGATCGAAGGTAGGATTTCAAACGTTTTGCTATTTGACTATTTCTACCACTACAAAAAAATTCATAAATAGCAATGAAATTTATTTCTGTTGCTATTTACAAATGGAAATAAAATTTCGTTGCTAATTTTGGTAGGAATTTTTACTATAGCAATGAAAATGGGAAATCATTATCTTCCGTTGGTAAAGATGGAGGGAAATTTTAGCGCCAAAATTTTACAACGAAAATTAGCAATGGAAACTAAGTTTTGTTGGTAATTTAGCAATGGAAACTAAGTTTTGTTGGTAATTTAGCAATGAAAATCATGTTCTGTTGGTAATTTAGCAATGGAAACTAAGTTTTGTTGGTAATTTAGCAACGAAAATCATGTTTCGTTGGTAATTTAGCAATATAAACAACATTCCATTGGTAAAATACCAACAGAAATCAATTCCGTTGCTAAATTAGCAAATAAAAAAAGTCCTAATATTTGGGCATCGTTTTGACTCTTTTACACACACACACACTCTCTCTCTTCAATTGAGGGTTGAATCTCTCTCTTCCTTTCTCTTATCTTTCTCTCTGGAACCAACACTCGCCGCCTTTTCTCTTTATTATTGGTAAGCCCTAATCTTTCTATTTGCCAATTGTTCCTTCCCTAATTCCAAATCTGCAAGTTTATCTGTGTTTCATTTATGTTTCTAAGGTTTTTCTTTTGTTTCCATTATTTGTTTCACCTTTCAATTTCTAGGGTTCCTATCACTATTTAAACTCGTTTAATTTTTGAGGAAACTGGGAACTCGATGCAGTAATAATCGTGGATCTAAAACACAATAATGAGGCCACATTTTTCCCCTCTCTTTGTTTCAGAGGCCTCTTTCCTTCTGTCGCATTCTCTCATTTCCAATTTTCTTTCTATTTTTTCCTCTTTGAGGCCCATTTTTATTTAAAGCCTAAAAGAAAATAAAAAAAATTTAAAGAGAGAAAAGGAAAACACCAATTTTATTGAGAAACAAATGCACTGATTTCCCAGGTTACACGATAAAAAAATGTAACACCAGAGGCTTAAACATCAATAATAAGCCCTAATGCAATAAGTGATTCTTCAATAAAGGTCTCTATATCACCCTTGTCTTCTCGCCCCTCCTCAGGTGCATCTTCTCTCTCTATCTCTCTCATAATTTTACTTATTCTGGAATCATCAATGCGATTGTGTTTTCCATTCTCGTTGTTCGAATGTTATGACCTTTGATGTTAGGGTTTTTGATTTTCTATTATTATTTGCTTATTTCTCTTTTGTACAATGTATTTCATCTTTTCATTTACCCTTTTTTGGTGATGTTTATAAATGGATGCTGGATTAGCTTTACTGATGATATTCCATATGTTGTTTAGGGTTTTCCACTTGGGGTTGTTAGTTAGTAACTTATTTTAGTTTTTACTCTCAAATCTACAGTAGGTTTTGAATTGTGTTTTTGTGTTTTATATCTATGGTTCTGGTTCCACTTTTAGTTTTTGTTGCTTTTTCAAGCCTTTATCCAGAATTTGGCATTTTTTCACTTCATTTTATAAGGAAAGTATCCTTTAGGAATTGACTGTGTCTTTTAGTACATTTGATTGGCTTGGGTAGAGAAATTTGAGTTTATCATATGGAACTTTAATATGCACATGGGCATTTTTACCCTCTATTGCTCAAGAATTGTAATTCTATTTTGATAACAAATTTGTGTTCATGCATCCAATTAGATCCTCATGATAATGCTAAAGAAGAGTGTGATGAGTGATTGGATCTAGGTAAAAAGGGCGTGAGTGAGACTACTAATTGTTAAAGTTGAAGTAATGAGAGACGCTAATTTCTAAGTTATAATGGATAATAGTTGAATACGAGATGAACTGAGATGTAGTTTAATTTTGCAGTGTGTAAGTGGTTTATAACAGGCTAATAACAACTTGTTTGAGCTTTTACTTTTTATGTTCTTGCTGCTTTTTCCATGCTTAGCTCTGATTGTTATTGGATTATGGCAATGCACCATTTTTTTATGGGAAAAAACTTACTTTAAGCATGTCCCATTTAGTTGGTCTATGCATTAAGAACACATGTTAGTTGCTGAGTTGTGCATTTTTTCTGCTCTTTACGTGTGACTTATGGTTGATAATTCTATCTGCATTTTTAAGTTTTCCTACATGCATATAGATAGAGTTTGTTTTTGGTTCTGCTTCTTGCTTGTAATATGGGATTGTTCATGTTCAGATGATTGAAATTTCGCATTAGTATATATTGTAAAATAATTATATTTAGTAGAATATACAAGTGAATGCATTTATGATGTTCATTTCATTGCTTTGTGCCTCACACCTGGGTTTTATTTTTGAGTTGTTGGCAATTGAGCATTCCTTTTAGCCTTTTTCACTACAAGAAAATTAGAAATTAGCAACTGAATTTGTTGAATTTCCGTTGCTATTAAAAATTAGCAACGGAAAATAGTAACAAAATATTCGATTGCAAATTTGACGGTTGGTATTTTTTCCAACGGAAATTGTTTTCCGTTGCTAACACTACGAGAAAATTTAAAAATAGCAACGGAAAAATAGCAACGAAACTATTTCCGTTGCTATTTAGCAACTGAAAATAATTTTCGTTGCTAAAATTGGTTAAACATTCTAGATTTAGCAACGGAAATATTTTTGGTTATTTTCCGTTGCTAAAAGTGGAGGGAATTTTTAGCGTCAAAATTTAGCAACGGATTTTTATACCGTTGCTAGGATGGCAGAAAAATTTTGGAATGAAAAATAGCAACGAAAAAAATTTTCGTTGCTAATTTAGCAACAGAATTAAATTTCTGTTGCTATATTAGAAACGAAAAATAATTCAGTTGCTAAATTATACAGGTTAAAAAATTTGTTTCCAAAATAGCAACGAAATTTAGTATCGGTTGCTAAAATAGCAATCGAATTGAAATTCCATTGCTAAATTAGCAATCGAAATACAATTCCGTTGCTAATTTTCATTTTCAATGAAAAATAGAAATGGAATTAGATTTTCGTTGCTAATTTTCATTTCAAAAAAAAAAATTAGAAATCCTATTCGAAAATTCTAAAAAATTATGTAATTCTATTTATGAACAAGTGTTGGAAATTGAGAGATGAACAAACAGCAAAAATCAATCATATAAATGCAAGTTAGTCATTTGCATCCATGCTTAGTCGTTGTCGGTGGATGAGTCAAAGGGAAACATTTGAAGTTAATACTAGATATTTAATTATTTATCCATTTCGACCAAGAATATTATACCCAATATGAATTTTCATAAGAAAAAGGCATTCAATTGAATATAAAATTCGAAAAAAATAAAAAGTTGAAGGTTAAAGATGGAATTGAAAAAATAATTAATATAAAAATGGAATTGAAAAAATAATTAATATATGCTATTTAAATATGGTCCAAATAATAATTTAAAATAAAATGTTCTAAATATTAATATTCATGTTAAACTAATAACTGCATTTCAATAGGAAAAAATGACAATTCAAATATAATAATATCTAAATATTACTAAAAAAACAAGGAGAAGTGGACAAAAGAGATCAAAGGAAAATTATAAGTGATAGAGGAACGTCAAACAAAAATTGCCGTTAATTTACATTTGTTAATATATGTATTTTAAAATATATTTTTTTTATCATAAAACAACAGTAACTAGTGATATAAATAAAAAGAGAGAGAAAAAAGGTGTGCGGTGTCACAGAGAATTTAGGCAAAAAAATTAAAAAATTTTAAATTAATTAGAAACCTATAAAACCGTAAGAAAAATAAGTAATATCCAATCTAGTCTGGCTAGTTTTCGATTTGCCCGTTCAGTTCAATAATTTTTCGCTAGTTTTAGTTAGAATGATAATCAATTGAAAAAAAGAGATTGAATTGCAGTCAATTTAGTTAATCAATTGAACCGAATTGATTTTTACGACATTTAAAAATGTATACATAGTTGTAATTTTCTCGAAAGCTATACTGCTTTCTCCATCTCTTAAAAATAATTTGAGAGAGATTAAGAAAATATTAAAAATTGCATTGATTTAATTTTAACCTCATTAACTATTGTTTTGAATTAATATGCATAAAAAAGTAAAGTAATCGTCTCTACGAGTTAATGCTTCAATGGATTAAAGTATTAATGTTTTAGGTACCCATTAGACTTAATTAATTTTTATCGCCTAAAAAGTTATTGAAATTTCAGTTTATAAATATAAATCCTAAATTTTAAGTTCAATTTTTAATAAATTTAAGTTCAGATTTTATACATTCGATTTCTTGCACGAAATGAAATTGGATTCAAAATTTCTTGAGGTAAGATACATCCAAATGAATATTAGCCACATGAAATAACGAATTTAAAAAGAAATAAAAGAATTAACATAAAAATCTGCCCTTTCCTTTTTCCCTTCTTTTTTCTGTTTCCTTTCCTCACGATCTGCCCTCCCTTTCCTTCTCATTTTCTGATTTTTTCTTTCCTTCCAGCGACCAACATCCGCCGTCCCTCTCTTCTCTGACGTGCGACATCACAGCAGCAGCCCCTCTCTCGTTTTCTTCTGCATTTCTCACTCCCTTTTGCAAGCCATCTCGCCATTCTTCCCCATTGGTCGACCACCGGAGTTCCGTCATCCACTCCCACCGTGAGCAGCGACAGGAGATGGAAGCTTGACTGCTAGAGACCCAAAATTTGAAAGGAAAAATAAAAATAGGTAAGTTTTAGGGATTTTTAAAATTTAGGGATTTAAAGATTAGAAGTTAAATTCATTTGGATTTTTAAAATTTAGGACCTGGATTTAAGATTTAGGGATTTTTCAAAATGTTACTTTTTATTTTTATTTTTTATTTCTTTCTGGCTCTGTATACTTAATTAGACCGCAGTTATTTCTTCGCCCTTCTCTTTTCGCTTGCATTCACCAGATCCTTCACTGTTCACTCTTCAACTTGTTATTTAATTGCTTTTTGTTCAATTGGTTTGTTTCTTGTTAAAAAAATAATAATTTCCTTTCTTTTAGCCTCGTCTCGCTGTAGTTGTAGCAATCGTGATGCTTCATGAGCTAAAGAGTATCATAAATGACAAGGGACACAATTCAGTAATAACCGTGATACAGGTAAAGGATTTTTTTGTGGCTTTTGAAAAATTAGGAAATTTCATTTAGGAGGAGAAGGAGAAGAGAATCTGCTTTCTGGAGTCGACCCCTACTTCCAGTTAGTCTTTATGATTTTGAAAGATCTGAAGTATTTGTCTCAGATCAGAATTGTTTGTAATTTTTATTCACAAATCATGTCTCAGATCTCAAGTATTTCTCTCGGTTTTATGTGGCTATTCTATCATTTTTTTCTTTTTTTTAAATTAATTTTTGTCTCTCAAACTGAAGTAGATGCATTAAATTTAGATTTTAATTATTTATTTAGGATATCAATCTTATAGGATTGCACAAAGTTTTACTAAAATGAGACTTCATTAATATTTGAAGAGAGTGATTGGAATTTTATGAGCATTTGAGATTGTATCTACCTTGTTATAAAGAAGATGAGTATTAAGATATTTACAGTTAACCGTTGTTGAAAACTGATGCTATGTTTAATTTGGAAGCTATATATGTGAAGATATTGGGATATGAAATTTTTCACTTGTTACTTTCAACCTATTAGTAGAATTGATTCCTGGCATTGTTTTTTTGCTTCTGCAGTCATCACATGATTTATTAGATTTCTGATATGTCTCTTGATTTTGGTTTTGTACTTTACTTCTAAAACAAACAAAAACATGATAGAGAAAGAAAAGAACCTAAAAGTTTTGCTTTCTCATATTTCCTTTCCTCTTGTGATCGTTGAGTGCCTTTTATATGTTATTCCAAATGAAGCCATAGTGCTTTTGAGCTAACATACTTTCTCTTGATATGGTTAAGGAGCTATCCTACTCTTTCCTTCTTTGTTTTTTTATATAGGATATGAATGGATTAATTCTAATGGTTATTTAAACTTCTTCAGTATGAATACAAGTTGTTAATTTCACAGGATAGGAGCCCAGTTTCTGTGCAGCTACATAACACTTCCACTCTACGCCCTTGTTACTCAGGTAATTGATTTTGCCTATTTTGGTTTGTTTGCCAAATTAAATGCAAGTAACTGAAGATTAATGTTTTGGTTTTCTTGGGTTGTCCATGTGATGTTTTGCTGGTTCATACTCATAAGTTAAAAGCTTGGTTTTCTGTTTTCGTGTAATGACCAAATTTGTATCTCATATCAATAATAGACATTATTAGCTACAACTATTTTATGAATATTCATGTGTTATATATATAGGTATTATTGGATTAGTTCATTAGACTCGGCCCAAGTCTGTTATGAGTTTGGTTTTAAGTCCACCCACACTTATTCTATGAGAATTGAAAAATAAAAATTCACAATAAGTATAACAGACCTACTTTGTTTAACTAAAAACAAAATTCTGGTTACGGTTACAATTAATGGTCACTAGGTTAGAGCGATAAAAATGAACAATGGAGATTCATGTGGCAGCTGATTGTGACATGGGGAAAGAGGAAACTAAGTCTGGCAAGTTTATGCTATTTAGGGGTTGTGTTGTGTTTTCTGCCTTTTGATAACTGTTTTAGAATCTCGTCTTTAGCAAGAGAATACTCACCTTTCATTGTTTAAATAATTGCCTTTTGGGACAAATGCAAATGGTCTTGTATGTACTATTTACATATAATATATTTTGTGGAAATTCTAAATTCTAATATATTTGGAATACTGCATTTTATGTTGTGCATGTTCCTTACTCTTGCGAGATGACATCCTCAGTTTGGTTTCCTGCAGTACAATGCCATGAGAATTTTTTTTAAGACATTAAACGTTCTTGCTCATATTTAATAGATAAAGCTATAAGCGAGCCCCAATACATGCAAATTTCGGTTAATACTTGTTATTATAAACTCAGGGACTCTGAATGCACCAAGGAAGTTGAGGATAATAAGTTATTGTAAATTTAGACGAAGTGTTTATCTTGCATCCCTCTATTTCTAGAAGCTAAAGTGAAACTGATTGGTTGTGTCTTATAGGTAACCTATATATTGTCATTTGGGGAGATAACTTTGAAGTTTATTGGTGTAGGAAACCCAAGGCCGTATGCACTTGCTCTGATTTCTTCTAATAATATAGTTACCCCTGTTTTAGTTTGCCCTTAAATAGATAACTAAATAGATAACCAAAGATTGTTGCACGGACTTTGCAGTAACTTATTATTGCAGTAATACCTTTTCTTATATTTAAAAGATGAGAAAATGATTTTATACTCCATGGATATTAGTCAAATCCATATGTTGAATAAATACTACATGGTTCTTTGTGTTCTTAGGTATTTTCAAGCCATAACATATATTCTTCTTCATTGATATACAAATTGGACAAGGAACTTATCGCAGTGTATACAAGGCTCGTGACTGAATATGTGTTTAAGACATATTGTTAATATTCTTGATGTTTTTATTTAATTTATTTATTTAAATTTATTTTTGATTATTTATCTTTAAATATGCTTGCATGTCATGTTATTGATTGTCTTACCGCTAATTTTTGGTTTACATTACATTATCTTGAAATCATATATTTTTGGCAGTTAATGGCTCTTCCCTGCATGCAATTTTTCAAACTTTATTTCCTGTCAATCATGGATTTTTTATATTAAAAAATTGTCATAATTTTTAGTGACGGATTCGAGACGAATAGGACCGTCGTTAATTTTTTTACTTATGGGTAAATTTAGCAACAGAAATTTATATTTCGTTGCTAAAATTGACCAATTCACCAAATCTTGCATTATTGAATTTAGCAACGGAATCAAATTTTCGTTGCTAAAATTAGCAACGGAATGAAACGTTGTTGCTAAATATAGCAACCGCCAAATTAGCAACTGAAATTTCCGTTGCTAATTTATAATTTTCTTGTAGTGTAAATGTAGTAACGGATTTTAATTTCCGTTGCTATTTTTACCAACGGAATTATAATTTTCATTGCTATTTATAGCAACCGAAATCAATATCCGTTGCTATTTCTAGCAACCGAATTAAAGTTCCGTTGCTAAATTCAGCCAGTATTATAAAAATATTGCGATGAAATTATTGTCACTATTCCATCACTAAATTATTGTTGATTTTTCACACAAAATTTATGCAAAAACCTACAAGTAACATGATTAAAGTTCATCCCTCATCCTCACATGAGAGTGAGAAAAGGGAGCAACAAAAGAAGCAAATGACAAAAAAGCAGTTTCTATTTTAATTGCATAGTGCTGCTTTCTTCGTATTCCAATTTCTTGCTCTAAGATACCTGGATATTGATGTATCTGAACAAAGTCCCAGGAACTTATCAGCAATAGGTCCCATCATCTTCTAACATCATTAATCTGAAGATATAGGAATTCAATTAGTTCATTGTTCACCTCTTAAATATTCTCGCAAATAACCATCTTTTCACCCCCTAACAGCTGCTATATAGACTAATTTGTAGCCGAAGAATCTAACACACCAAACAATTTTTTTTTTTCATGTTGCCAGCAAGCTTAGCATTTAGCACAAAAAGATGGAAGGAGCAGTGAAATCAATTTAACTCAGAGAGGCACTTGAAAGAGTAAGATAAGACTGAATATGATGAAACACCGGCCATGCAAATCCTTGATGAACGAATTAGTTGATTGTATGCAAAGCCATATCAAAGTACACATCTGATGCCATACAGAATAAGCAAACATGTCCTAGAATTAATTTAAAAATTTTTGACAAACATGCAATCTGAATTCATGTACATTAGAGTTTATACATTAAGGCTCCTAATTGCATGAAATATAATCCACTACATGTCATAATATTGAATTATATCCTAGACTATCAAAGCAACTAACATCAAAACATAATTGTAATAGAGGAATAAGTTAACATGATCCTTAAGCAAATATAAGCAAGATAGCACACAACTTCTGCCCAAATAAGACATCAAATATAATCTATCTAAAAAGATAATGCATTATTGTATTTATTATTATATATACCTTAGTTCTCTGCTCCTCAGGCGATAAATCTTTTTCTGCAATGCTTCCTCGAAACTTTTTGGACATCTTTGCCAAATAATTTTGCAAGGCAGAAACAAATGCTGCCAATAGCAAGTGTAATCAGTATACTCAAAAGCAAAACAATGGCACATGAAATTATCAATGTGAAGACATACAGGATTACAATGCTTGTATTATATAGTAAACTTCATATCAAAAAATTATATTATGCAAAGGCAACAAAAATTACGGATTTTTATTCTCCGTATGAATTCTAACAGCAACTTTAATGTTCGATGAATACAAACAAGAGCAAAATATCCTCCGCCTTCAAGAATTGCCTCAAAATCATTAAATTGACAATAATTCTGAAAATCTCATTAT
The DNA here is from genome assembly GCA_037975025.1 of Excoecaria agallocha. NCBI lineage: Eukaryota > Viridiplantae > Streptophyta > Magnoliopsida > Malpighiales > Euphorbiaceae > Excoecaria > Excoecaria agallocha. The sequence continues at coordinate 41,897,219 of CM075810.1, read as the reverse complement.
GAAAAAAAACACATAATTATATATTCTAGTTCATTAGGAGTAACAATTGAAAAATTTAAACAGAACCCAAATAATTCAAGAAAATTAGTAGTTGTATCTAAAAGAAAGTAGACAGCGGCTGTATATTATAGCATCCAAACAAATACTGTATTCCACTGAAGCTGTCCCTTAGAAAAATAACCTGATTTTATTTCTTTTTTCTTTTTAAGCTGTAAAATCAATAGCAAAGAAATTAAATGGAAATTCATCAAAAAGATCAACAAAACATCAAAATCCATCGCAAAAATAATCAAAGCTTCTCCACTTTCAAATTCAATCAAGAGACTTATAGATTCCTAATTTTAACATCACCAACATAAAATTGATAAAAAAAACACAAATTTTGAATAAAAGAATTTACCTTTTAGCTTTCAACAATAGAAAGCCATTCAAGAAAGGAGAAGAGGTATAGAAAAATGTGAACAAATTTTTTTTCTACCTTCTTTATTCTATATATATATATATATATATATATATATATATATATATATATATATATATATATATATATATATATATGCGCGCGAGGGTTCTTGTTGTGCCTTCGTGTACATTAAAATAATGATACTCACCGATGGATTATTTTTCGTACATTCTGAGATGCATTATTCTGAAAATCTTAATTGATAACATTATATCCGCATATATCTCTAATTTTTTTTATAATGTTGTAATTAAAATCTTATCTATTCCTTAAAAAGATGATATTGCAAAAATAAAATTAAATGACATGTATAATTAATGAAAAAATAACTATTTCTTTAAAAATTTATTTAGTTGAATTCCAATACTTCCTGGAGTTCATATTATTCCAAAAAAAGAATCAAATCCAAAGCTCTAGAAATTCCATTATATAACTTACTTTTATTCTCCGATAACAATAATCTTCTACTGGAAACTCCAATAAAGACATGCAGTACTCTGCATTTCCAATAAGATTTAAGTATTCTTGCCATATAACTAAAAAATCAGCTAAGCATTTACCTTCAATATTCTTGCCACATGCTGCTGCTGCTAGACCAAAACAAAGGGTGCCATCAACATCTGCATGTCCAAGTAAAATGGTAAATTTATATATTTTTGTGTATAAGGATATTAGTTTACCAAATTAAGATGCTCCATTGAAAAATCTTACCTATTAGCCAGCTGCTTCATATGCTCTGCACAAAAACTTTTTAAGGTGTTTCTCCATGGATCATTTGCTCTATGGAATCCTTTTTGAGGTGTCTCTCTAATGCTATGATAACACAATTTAGGAAGCATTCCGCACGCAATAATGCAATTATTGATATTTTTATCACCACTATGCAACAATATTTATCAGTAGTGAATTCTCACCATTCTTATACCTAATTCAACCTGTTAAAAGCTTTAAGAAATTAACACCCAACGGATGTTGTAAACCAGACAGCAACAAGAAATTGTGCTACAAGACCTTATCTTTAACTATGTATACTATGATTCTCTTATGGAAGACATCTACTTAGTAAATCTTTCAATCATGCATGCATAGGCAGACTACTTTTGGCAGTGTGAATTGTAATATATATATATTTTTTTATTTTGATCTACAATTATTTATATGAAGATCAGAAAGCTCCCATTTCCCCCTTATCTCTTTGATTACTTAACTAGAAGATAAATTTTGGTTCTTTTCAAATTGAGGATAGATTGAATTGTCATTAAGAATTGAAATCTTGATGTAGCATAGAAAGGGCACTTCCATGGCTCACTAACTGTAATCATGCAATCTTTCTCTCCAGCGGGCCTATTAGCTGATTGAGATATTAGAGCCATCTGGTTCTTTTACCCACAAAATTCTCTAAGCTTCTAATAATTTCAATTAGTTATCTCTAGCAGGCCTATTAGCTTATTGAGATATTAGGGAATTTATCTATCCATTCTCATCGTCTATACATTCCTTCATACTGAGGGAATTTATCTATCCTATAGGTTCCATTAAGGGAATTTGTAGCTGCTAATGCCATTTCTCTATGCGAGTATTTAACAAATCCACATCTTTAGAGCTGATAATATATTTTGATCACATGAATCATATCATGCCTTATAAAGATTCAAGCAAATGGTCTGTAACTCTTGTAGATGGTTCAATATGAGAAAGAGAATAATTTGAAGTTCATGCATCTGATTTAGTCAATAAATAAATATGTCACCATCTAGAATGATAAAGAAACCCATGGCTGAGAATGCAGTCCACAGTTCTAGAAAAGGGCATAATGTTTTGTTCAAAATCATAAAGGAGTTATGAATATACCTTTACTTTGCTTCATTTCGTCACGCATGAGATAAACATCTTCAACGTGGCCATATGTTGCAAAAATCTAAAATGGACGATAGGTTACTAGCTTTATGATATTCATGCCTTCAAATAAAAGCATATAACTAGTAAGATTCATATGCAGCAAAAGCAACGTTCAATTTCTTTGATAAACAGAATATGGCAGAAAATTTTACACCTCCACTAGGAGATAAATGAAATGCTTCTTTTGTGCCCAGTACAATATGTGGAAGGGATGGAAGGAGATAGTACAATGTTAATTTAGTTAACACAACATATTAAACTCAAACAACTGGTACATGTGGCATACTTCCTCAACTTCTTTTTCTGTAGATACATTTATACTACCTTTGAAAAAAAAGGTTATTCAATATTTTCATAAACGAAAATTAAATCTAAATTGCATAGCTCTCCCCTATGATGAAGAAATCTCTGTCTTCGTATTCAGAGAATTGGATAAACCAGCCTTCAAGAAATGCAAGATTATCTTGTGCTGTGACAAAAATTAGTCCCTTTTATCAGTTCAACAAATAAACTTCCAATGCCACACCAAGAAATATAAAACTAAAAATAATTCAAATTATATATAAATATATAGATGGTGTTGATGCAATAATTAATTAATTTATAATTAGAAACCTGTGATCTCATCATTAACAGAAGTGTAGAAGGTTTGATTAACAGAGTAGGAGAAGCCAACTCCTGCAGGTGATTCCAAGTATAGCATATTTGCTTCTGTAAAGGAAAAATTTGAAAAATTAAATGAAAGAATATGAATTAGTAAAGCAAGAATATTAATCGTTTACCTTTATTCCAGCTATAATAATTTTTTATGAGTATGTCTCCACTGGGCGTATCCAATGCCACTAAGATGAAACTAAGTATAAAAATTTATCAAACTAATGCTGCACTGTTATGGACTTAGTTGACAAACTGAATGTTCACGAAGGATACGTACCTCGTCTTTGCTTCTAGTAGTTCCAACAACATAGCAGCCTGCTAATTTTGCAAACTGCCCTACAAGCTGACCAACAGCACCAGAGGCTGAAGAAATGAAGACATACTCCCCTTTCTTAGGAGATCAAATCTCATGAAAACCAACATGAGCAGTCAAATCAGGAATACCTAAAAATGATAAAATCAATTACATGATTTGACCATAAGGAAGAAGAAATTATAAGATAAAATTAGTAAAAATTACTGCAGTATGAGTAGCAAATCTCATCTTTCTTAAAATCTGGATGCTCTGAATCCACAACTTTGGCTATGCCTCGCCCAATAATAGGCTGGAAAAAAAAAATATCAATATGCCAAATGAAACATAGAATAACCATACATTGAAACCAATTCTAAAGATTTCACCAGAAACATACACAAACTCTCACAATTTCCAAGGGAATTAATCACACAAAGCATATCCATTTAGCCCCTGAATTGATTTAAATTTCTGCTCTCAACAACTATAGTATGATTAGCTAACTCCTAGCAATAGAACGACGTTCAAATTCAACTGTAAAGATCCAAGTTGGAGCTCCAGGCTGTCATGTATATATAAAACCAAAACCCAAAAATTATAGTCAACGAAAATCTCATGAAAGCCAAAAACTTACAAAAAAAAGAAGTCACAGAAATGAAAACTGACTTGTCACGCAGAGACAAACCTTAAGCAGACTCATGGCATATGAGATATATCTTTCTCTCATAGTTGTTGCAGAAAAATTATGAAGACGAACAGGTTTAATATTGAAGAATTGAGAAGGAAAGAGAACAAGGATTTGAACGGATCTGAGAGAAAGATACCTTGGAAATTTAGAAAGAAATTTTGCTCGGCCAAGAAAGAGCCCTCTTCTACGATTTCATTTCTTCTTTTATGCCCAAAATCGCTGACAGAGAAGTGTCGGGTTTTATATACAATGGCTCTTCCAGTGAGCGAGATAACAGAGTTGAGCGAGGCTGAGGAAGAGAGCGAGACAGATGGGAGAGAGCAAGGCAGACGGCGAGGGCAAGGGAGAGACAAAATGAAGACAGAGAAATAAGAGGCCTTTTATACCTAGGGCAAATAGCAAATTACCAATGGAAATTTAATTCGGTTGCAATTTTAGCAATGGAAATACAATTCCGTTGCTATTTTTGAACCCAAATTTTTTTGCTTTTTTGAGACCAAAAATACCAACGGAATTCAAATTCCTTTGCTATTTTTGGTCCCAAATTTTTTCACCTCTTTGGAACCAAAATACCAACGAAATATTAATTCGGTTGCTAAATAGCAACGGAATTTAATCTTCGTTGCTAAATAGCAATAGAATATATTTTCCGTTGCTATTTTAGCAATAGCAATGGAATTTAGTTTCCGTTGCTATTTTTGGACCAAAATATTTTTCAGCTCTTTGGAACCACAATACCAACGGAATATTAATTCGGTTGCTATTTTTCCAACAAAAATTATTTTTTGTTGCTCAAATAGCAACGGAATTAAGTTTCCGTTGCTAAATTTTGTTCCAAAATTTTTCTACCATCTAATGCCGCCATATTTAGCAACGGTCATAGATTTCCGTTGTTATTTTTTGTGGCTATATTTTGGCGCTAAAATTTTCCTCTTTTTTTAGCAAAGGAATACCACCATTTTTTATTCCGTTGCTAACAAAAAAAATCAACCAAATTTAGCAACGAAATCAATTCTGTTGCTATTTTTCCGTTGCTATTTCTAGATTTTCTTGTAGTGTTTGAAAATGCTTTGCTAAAGATCGGCTCCTTGTTTTCAGTCTCATAGTCGAGTGCTTTAGACATCACTAGAGAACGTATCTGCATTATTGCTTGGTCTTGAATATCTAATTAATATTTCATATGTTGATGAAACAAATGCTTTAAGGTATGGAATTCTGTTCTTTATCCATCTTTCTTACTCTAGCATTAAATTTTCTATTTTTAAGAGAGTGTTTTTATTTGCTTCAAACTATTCCCAGGTTTGTTTGGATTATTCGAATTCCTTAGTTTTAGAGCTCTTTAAGGCACATCATAATTTGAATAATCTTACAATGGCTGCGAATTTGATGGGACTCTAGGTATTCTGCCTAAAGCCGACTTTGAGCTTAAATTTGTTAGGGTTCTTGCTTCCATACTGTGTTATCACCATCCACTAATGCTTATTTCCTTTTCCATCAAACTCAGTTTTGTATCCCTAAATACCAACATCTATGAGTTCATATTCACATTTTATTTGTGAACTTTTAGTTTTGGTGTTTTGGAGTGATCGCTTGGTATTCATCAAGTTCACTTACCTTGACTTTGTCATTGTATTAAAATAGGTGCCTTTGCTTCATGGTATGGTAGATGGCATTGACTCATAAATAATGTAGCGACCCAACTTATACTGCTCCAATGTCAAAGTGGAGATTACTTATGATTTGTCGCATGGCAAAACCCAAGGAGGTCCTCATAGTTGAAGATTAAAATGGTAACATTGTTAGGGAAACTATGAAGGATAATGATGTCCTTGTTCAGTATAAGGTACTAAATCATTATATTTCATATGTTATAATAATTTATGATTCTAGCTGCCGAATATGGATGTGTAACTTATTTGAATTAGAGATCTGGTTGTGTTTTTTATACTGTAATATATGTTATAATAATTTATTCACTACAAGAAAATTGCAGAATAGCGATAAAACTTAGCGAGTAGAAGAAAAATTGTTGCTAAATCACTGATATAGCTATAGAATTGCGACGACAAATGAATTTTGTCACAAATGTTGGTGGGGATGAAAATGAACATATATTTTGCAACAATTTAGCGAGAACATTGACAATTTATCGCTAATTTAGGAGCCAAAATTTTGGCGCAAAACATAGCGAGAACTTAGCGAGGATAACAACAAAGCAAATTGATTAATTTAGCAAGGAAGAACAGGTCTTCACTACTTAGCGAGTACTTTTGTCCATGCTAACTTAGCGAGGACAATTATCCTCGCTAATACCTAATTGATGTGGCCTGTGAAGTAATTAGCAAGGAAACTTGTTCTCGCTAATTTAGCGACAATATTTGTTCTTGCTAATACTTGGTTTAGTTGACATTTAACTAATTAGCGAGGTATTTTATCCTCGCTAATGTAGTGAGGACTTTCCTTCTCACTAATGCATGCCTAATTGATGTGGCTTATGAATTAATTAGCGATAACTAATTTTCTTGCTAATTTAGCGAGAACATTTTTCCTTGCTAATGTTTAATTCATGTGCATGTGAATTAATTAGCGAAAACTTGTGTCCTCGCTAATTAGCGAGAGAATTTTTCCTCGCTAATGCTTGGTTCGGTTGACATATTACATATTAACAAATTAGTGAGGTATTTTATCCTCGCTAATGTAGCGAGGACTCTCCTCTTAATGCATGCCTAATTAATGTGGCTTGTGAATTAATTTAGCGAGAACATTTTTCCTTGCTAATGTTTAATTCATGTGCATGTGAATTAATTAGCGAGAACTTGTGTCCTCACTAATTTAGCTACGATGAAGACCCTCGTTAATTAGCGATAGAATTTTTTCTCGCTAATGCTTAGTTCGATTGACATATTACATATTAACAAATTAGCGAGGTATTTTATCCTCGCTAATGTAGCGAGGACTTTCCTTCTCGCTAATGCCTAATTGATGTGGCATGTGAAGTAATTAGCGAGAACTAATTTTCTTGCTAATTTAGCGAGAACATTTTTCCTTGCTAATGTTTAATTCAAGTGCATGTGAATTAATTAGTAAGAACTTGTGTCCTTGCTAATTTAGCTACGATTAAGACTCTTGCTAATTAGCGAGTGAACTTTTCCTCGTTAATGTTGGGTTCGGTTGACATATTACATATTAACAAATTAGCGAGGTATTTTGTCCTCGCTAATGTAGCAAGGACTTTCCTCCTCGCTAATGCCTATATGAAGTAATTAGCGATAACTAATTTCCTTGCTAATTTAGCAAGAACATTTTTCCTTGTTAATGTCTAATTCATGTGACATGAATTAATTTGCTAATTAGCGAGAAAAATTTTCCTTGATAAGGCATGTGTGAAATAATTAGCAAGAACTATTGTCTTGGCTAATTTAGTAAAGATATGTATTCTCACTAGTAGCTAATAGCAAGAATTAGTTAATTAATTCTAATGCAGCGGAAGAAACTCCAAATAAAAATATGGTAGTTTAATTCAAATCAAAGTCTACCTTCTTAGGCAAATACAAGACAATATATATGAAAGAAAACAAAAATAATGTGAATCATGGGAATCCTGCCCAAAGTAAAATACTGCTAAAATAAAACACTACAATAAAACACTACCAAAAATAAAAACACTGCCAAAAATGGAATGCAGCCCTGCCAACTATTTAAGGCAAAAACTGTTTAAGAGATTTGCCTTAAAGGCAAAAAGAAATTAGCTGTTTAAGTCCAATAAATCAGCCCCTATCAAATGAATCAACGTAGCTCTGCTGCATTAAATTCTAACTATTTTTAATTATACAATTTTCATTCTTAATATTTAAATTTTATTTATATTTAATTGGGCCAGCACTTAAATTTAATTAGACCATTTAATTTAGTAAATTTATCTAGTACATTTTTTCTTAATAAAATTTTGATGAATTAAATTGTTGTTATTTAAATTAATTAAAATGAACTAAATTATTATGTTTAAATTTAATAATTTTATTTATTATTAATTATATAATGATGGAACTAAATTGTGAGGATACATTAAACTCTAAAATAAGCAATGTCAATGCTACTTTTTTGCTTCTTTATTGCTAGGTTATTGTACAAAGACTTTATCAACTTGTTTCTTTTTGTTAAAATTAAGAGGTATTTTTTATCTTTTAACAGTGATCTCTTTCTTTGAATGCCTTTGGGGATTGGTTTAATGTTGTGTTAGTTTATAAATATCATTTGTTTTTGTTAGACATCTATGTGCAGGTCAATGCTAGTGGACAATTCTGTGGGGTAGCTGAAATGGTTGGACCTGTAGATTTTGAAAAGAACACTAATTACTGGCAACAAGATAGGTGGAATGTTCAGTTCCCAGTCCATTGTCATGATGAATTTTAAATGCATTTTTTTTAAAAGAACGTTGATTAAACTTTAAAACAGATAAAAGGAGCTTTAAATGACTTTTAAATGCATTTTTTTTTATTTTACCTTGGCATTTTTATGATGCCAGTAAATTGTTTTCCTGGCGTAAACATTTCTAAGGGCTGAATGTTGTTTTCGGTATGTTCTTATTTGATCCCTGATGTAAACCTTTTTGTATTCTCTGAGGGAAGCACAGAAAGCAACTGAATTGAAGCAATCTAATATGTTTACAGATACAAAGCAATGTCTGTGAAGTTGGGACTGAATATGGTGAAGCTAGATGTGGAATGCCATCACTATCCTTATCATCCAAGCTCTTGATTAAGGGAGGAACCATTGTGAAGGCTCACCATCAAGAGGTTGCTGATGTTTATGTGGAGGATGGGATTATCGTTGCTGTTAAACCTAATTTAAAGGTCTAATTTTTTTTTCTTTCTATTTTTGATGCTACAACTGCAAAATCAGAAAATTTTGCATCTTACATTAAGTTATTTATCATTTCCTCTGATATTCCATGATTCTTTACCTGAAATATATCAGAGAGTAATATGTATGCCAGTGCATGAACATACAAAGATAAAGAATCAATTAAAATGGGACCCCCCAAGAAGATATCATTTTGCCAAGCCTGGCCAAAAACAGAAGAATAAACCAATCAAAAACCATTTTACTGCCAAATGCAAGATCAACACCAAATCGTGACCCACACACACACACACACACACACACACATATATATATATTAACTTGAGAATTTTTATCCCAAGTTTCATATTACTTATGTTATTTTATCATTGTTTGTGCTCGATTTGAATTTTCAATGTTTCGCTGCCATATTGGTGATGATGTTACAGTGCTTGATGCAATATAAGAAATAGTTAAAGCTCGAAAGTCAGGTTTGCATTCTTGACATATTACAATTTGATTTGACGAGGTGCTTTGAATTAGTTTCAGTAGTTGATTTGATGTGGTGGGGTGAATTAGTTGTGCTAGTTGATCTGATGTGGTAGTTAAAACTATTGGTGGTAGCAAATTGCAATTCCTAATAGCATATAGATTCATGTGCATGAATTTTCCCTTTTAGGGAGGTATATGACCATAATTTTGTTATCACATGAGGGTGTTCCGTATTTAAAGACATTTAAAATGATTTATTATGTTGTAGCTTTGATGTAAATATCATCTGACAAAATTAAGCATTATATGCTAATCATCAAATTTAAAGGTCATCACATGCTATTTTCTTGCAGATTGTTATAGACTGATGTTATAAATGCTATTTTCTTGCAGATTGTTGTGGTTGTCTGTTGCAAATTGACTCCTCTACAAGTAGAGCTATATAACCATTTTATACATTCCAAAAATGTAAGTCTCTTTTCTGGTTGAGATAGCAAAATTTGGATTGAAATGTGAACTAAGTCTGTAATCAATTATTTATTATGTCATTGTTCAATACCTACATTAAAGTTCTTGAAAATTAAAGAAGTCTGATCTGTTTTGCCATTTCATTCCATTTTTTACTATGTTATACTTTTTGAGGAAAAAAATAATGCAGACTATGACTGTTTCCTAATTTATTTTGCAAAAAAGGGAAATATTAACTTTGTCTTGTTGCTAGTTTTCCCAATGGTTATGAGCAATATTGTGCTAACACAAGTGAATTGCTAATTTATGTATCAAAATAACAATCTCAGTAGATATTTCAGTATAGCAATCAGGAGAAAATTTTGGATTTTGCAGTTTGTGATGAATCACTATCAAAGATTCTGAATTAGGTTTGTTTATTTATTTGTTCATTATTATTTTTTTATACATGTTCACTATCAAAGATTTTGAATTAGATTTGATTTTATTTCTAGAGTCTTGGGTGAATTGGCTTACTGATAATGCAGTATATATTTGCTTGGTACAGTCCCAGGTGAATTGGCTTACACAAAGCATATGCTTAGATATTTAGTCTGTAATTATTTGGTTCTTCACTGTTTTCATATATTATATTTAACTTTCAATTTTCATTTTAAATTAATTTTTTCTTATAACAGATGGATAAATTAAATTAATGAGAGGTTTGCATAAAATGCATTCGGTCTTTCAAATTTGATCTTAGTATTGTTACTCAAAAAGTTTAGAAGTTTAACTTTGTCATGTCTGTGTTTGAGGCTAGTATTTTGGTAGTGTTTAGTAGGTCTTATGATCATGCGGTGAATGTTTAAAATGTGGCTTTTTTGTTCTGCTTCTCCCCAATTGTAGGGTGCTTTATTTCATTTAAAATTATATTATGACAGAAAAGCTAGTTGAACTTGTTAGCTTCATTTTGTAGTTGTATGTTGTTGTCCTTTCATTGCTATTTTACGCTTATCAAAGTTGTTTGCTATTCATTTACTAAATCCAATTCATAAATAAGTTAGCTTCTGCAACTTCAACTTTCAAATCTATGTTTGGTAAACAAGTCCCTACAAAATACTATTAAGTATAAATACTATTTTTGGTAGGTTTTGCCTTATTTAAAACGCAAAGTAGTTTGTTGTTTCTAGTCTAAAAACTGGGGGGAGAAAATAGGGTAGTTGAGAAAGGATGTGTAGAGTGCGAGATCTTTTTCACGACTCAAACATCACTGAGTTTGTTATAGTGACAATTTCAACTGTATGCTCTTTGATAACCTTTTGTAAATTGAAAGTAACTTGGGTATAGAGCTCATTTGGTATAAAAACCAATTTCTTGGTAATATATTTGATTCAGTGCTAAAGAAAAGGAATAAATCAATGTGTGTCGATACGTGTAAGCAAATTGATCATGTTTGAGTATTTTTGAAGGACTCATCATTTTAATTAATACTTAATTTATTCTCATTTTTGACAAATTCAGGTTATAGCCGCAAAAGAATCATCAAGGTTATGCTCATCCTTGAGAAAGGAAGGTGTTCCTGTTAGGAGACTTATAGTCAATCAAGTTTTACCTTTAACTTATATACCAATAGGAAGGAATTCTTGTTTGAAATTCAAGTCAATCGTCCAACTTATGTACCAAAATCTATTTGGAATTCATGGCTAGCTAGGGATGTAGGGTTAGTTAGATATGCATTTGTTATTTTTGATATGCAATTAACAATAATATATATTTGTAAATAACTATTTTTGATATGCAATTAAAAATGATATTCATTTTTGTAATTTATTGTTAAAATGGTATAATTTTTTTATTTATTTAAGCAAAAATAATATTAATTTATCGAGAAATTATCATGATCAAATAGTTGCTATTTAGCTACAATTTAATAGTGATAAAATTCAAGCTAATTTTGCGAGGATCTAATAGCGAGTATTTAGCAACAAATATTATGTTGCCAAACAACCATGGGATTAGGGATGCTCACGGAGCAGGAAATTCCCGACCCCGACGGGGACCTGCCCCGAACGGGGCGGTGATTCCCCGATATTTCCCCCCATGGGGGTGGGGATAGGGATTAAAAAATCCCCGATATGCATTTCGGGGTGGGGACGAGGAATGGGGTATCCGCCTCACGGGGATCCCCGCCCCCGATGTATATTATTACCCCTAATTTTTTAGTTATTTACATATGTGCCATTCTATATAAATATCCCTAATTGAAACCCTAACTTCAGTTTCTTTCTCTGCTGTTTTCTCTCTTCTCCCTCACATCTACACAGCCGATCCTTGCTTCTTTCTCTGTCTCTCTATCTACTCTTTCTTGCTTCTTTCTCTTTCTATATACACTCATATATAGATACTAATTATTGTTCTTATTCAAACTCAACCAATTATTTCCTTATTCATATTTTGAATTAGGTATAAATATGATTAATTATTTTTTGTCTGCTCTGATTTTATAGATGTATTTGGTTTGCTTTGTTTGGTTTTTAGTTTCCCACTTCGTTGTTAGTAATGATTTTTCTATAGGTTTATTTTCTAATCTGGTTTTTTTCTGCAATTTCTTTTTTGAGGCGGGGTTTGAAATGTTCGTTTCTCATTTGTTTTTTGGAATTATTATTGGCCATTGCATATATAATATTTTGAGGGGTTTTGTAGTTTAATGCAAAGTTTTTCTTTCACGGGGACTCATGATACTTGTTATTTAGGAAATGTAGTGCTTTATTACTGATTTTTTTTCCTCTGGAAATTTCTTGTTTAGGATCTTTTGATCCATTTGATTGGTGACAAACCAACAACAACATGGGTTAGCACAAGTTGGAATTTCAAAGTTTAAACCATTACTATCTCTCATTTGGAAATTGGTTAACCAACTTATTTACTTTTTCTTTAGTGAATACTAGGAATATGCCTGTACAGGAGATATGGTTTTCTGTTTTAAGAGATATGATTTAATTGTTTCAAATAACAAAAATCGCAAACAAGTTTTGTTCTTTTTCATTTTCCATTACTTTTGCTTTCAACAATATATTTGTTATCTTTTAGCTTACATTTAGATTTGAGATTATATGCAGATCTGTGCCTCCTTTTTGTATCTTTTTTTCTCTTTTTCATTTTAGATTGATTTTCTTTTTGTTAAATGGCTTAGATGCCTTGCTTGGCTACTTAGAAAATAATTTCTAAGGTTTGATAAAAATTTTTGTTAAATTTTTTTATGAGGCACGGGGATCCCCGTGGAGCAAGGACGGGGAAAATTCCCTCCTCGATATTTGGGGCAGGGAATCCCCGCCAGTGAGTGGGGGAGCAATCCCCGACCCTGCCCCGCCCCGTGATCATCCCTACATGGGATAGAGAAAAAAAGAGTAATATGGCGACAAAAATAATCTTTCGCAAAGTATAGCAACAACATTGGTGTCGTAAAATTCATGCCAGCATTTAGCGAGTACAATTTCCAAGCTAAATTTAGCCATAAAGATATCTTTTGCAAAAGTGCATGCTAAAATTTAGCGAGCAACTAATCATTAGCGATGAAATTGTGTCCTCGCTAAAAAGTAGCGACAAATGTTTTCCTCTCTAAATTCTGCTAGGACGACTTTCGTAACAAAATTTTTTTCCTCACTAAACATATTTAGCTATGAAAAAGCATCATTTAGTAAGGAATTTTTTTCTCGCTATTTTGCATTTTTTTTGTAGTGATGATTCTAGCTACCAAGTATGGATGTGTACATAATAATCTAGGAATTTAGTTTATTGACTTCAAAGTTGGAAAACATTTATGATTTACCATTGCGCCCTGTCACTGCCACTATATACCTAGCTAAGTTTATTCTTTATCAAATTCAAAGTAATGTGGAACGACACTGTGTTCTTTTCATTCATACATTTAGTCATCCATTTCAAGTCATTTTTTTTCATTTTGCCCCTAGTATAAACCCCGAAAAAAAACTTTCAATTCGAATATACCAGATATGGACCCCACAGGTCCACAGCACTACATTAAGGAATAATCCCAAAAGATCACTCTAACACTTTCACTTAACACTTAACTGCACTATGGGAGACCATTGCAACTCTGTCATAGTAAAGTAAGTCACCATAATTTGCACCTCGGTATAAGTATCTCTATGGCTGGCCAACTATATCCTTAGCTAGATTAACCACTAGACTACTACTAAGGGCAATTAGTATCCATTATTTTATTCATTCATTTAATACATAATCAACATTATTGTACAATTATCATTCCATAACTATGCATTAACACTTTAGGATTATTCATAATCCATATTCACTTGGATATCAAACATAACACAAGATATCCTTAAATCTATGCACATACACTTTGATTTACATAATAACTTGCCATTTCATATCATACTCACAAATATTTCATTTACATTTATACTTATCACTACACATCTTTTCTTATCACCTTTTGATATCGATAAACTTTAACCACATTTAGGTTAGTAAATTACATAACCATCATTACGATTTTATTTTAAAGTATTATGCTCCATTATTCTTCATTTAATCAATTATTCAATTAAATTCTATACTAGCTAACATATCTATATGCTTGTATACCCATATACATTAAAAGGATACTATTGTAATTCT